>CM075306.1:3398476-3665422 GCA_037672795.1 Lagerstroemia speciosa
ATTATCTTTTTATGCACTGAAAAAAAGTTACAATATATTCCATATAAAATTAAAATCATATAAAGAATAAATAAGCAAATAAATATGGAAGCGGGAAAAAAAAGATTACAATCGCCCCAAAATTGCTGTATGGGACACCTTCAAATTTTCAGTTCTAATTAATGGCCGATTTGTCAGTTTCTCTCGGCTGACAGTCACGCACATGCTGAAAGACTTCCTGCGACCTCCTGTGACCCACTGGGGCAGAGGATCTTCTTTGACAGCTATGATGCGATTCTAATTTGGTAAATTAACTGTCCAACCAACATTCCAAGTCATTTACCGAGATTCCTCGACATCTCTTCTTCTTAATTAAGATATCGTATTTCAATATCGTGAATGGAGAAATTTATTTTTGTGAGTGCTATACCTACCCTCAGTGGACTGACCCTATTCGAACCAACATTAGTCATATATTAAGTTTTTAAGATATTAGGTTGTAAAAAGAAATGTTAGGTCACATATCGATTACATAAGAAAATAATAATTAGTTTATAAGAGAATTGCGTATTATTACCTAATCGTTTACTCTTTTGGTGAAAATAAGCTAATACTAGTATAGATTTATCTTGAAAATCTTAGAGGTTTCCCAGTTGATAATTGCCGAGAAACTATGGCCGACATGGATCAACTTTCGTGTAGAGGAAAACCAACTATCTACCATGCAAGTTCTTGGCAACGGTTGTCAACTGTGCTCACGATCTAGGTAAGTAACTTGATCACCACCTGATGTGCTTGGAATGTGCAGAATCTGGGTAATGCTCACCCATGTTCCATCAATGGGGGAAGGAACTTCTACTACTACGCTGAATAACAGGAATTAATCGATGCAAGTTGATTGTGGGGGTTCGATGTTACTTCTTTTTGGGCTCGATTCCTGGGAGGAGAGAAATTCAGTTTTGGAAGAGCGTGAACTCTTGGTAGGCCGACCTGGTGGGATGCATGCCGGTTCTAAAGAGCTGTTTTTTGCCTTTGACTTGTTAGTTAGCTTGCACTGTATATGAAAGTAAAAAAGTAAAAACAAAAGATGAAGACCAGCGGTCCCAACACAAAGTTGTGAGATTCTGGAGCCAGCTATTGTAAGTATGATCTGCTTTTGAGCCATCAAAAAGATTTAACAGCAGACAAGAACATAGATCCGTTTTACATAACTTGGGAGTAACCCAAGGATACATCAGTAAATGCAGAACATGGCGGCGGTGTAAACAAAAAATTTGAAAAGCCAATCCAATCTAAATGGGGAAAACTGAATTTATGGGTCTCGACATAAATTTAGAGTAGTTTTTAAGGTAAGAAAGATCAAGCTAAAAATTTTGAGCACTGACCCGGAAAAAACCCACTGTCTTAGACCGAAATTATACAAAAATTTAATACTATATTTAATAATTTATCTTATTGTTTAATTTTGATAATATAAATAATATTTTTAACTTTTTCAACTTGAATCTTGATTAATATTTATATGGTTGACCGATTAATACGCCAAAAAATTTATAATTTCTATTTATCATTTTATTATAATGAGTTTTAATTTATTGTTTTTCTATTTAATTTATTGTTCCATTGAAAATCAAGGTCGGAAAAACCAAACGTGAAGTGATTGGTTTTCATAATACCTAAATAGTTCTCGATATAATTTTTTATAATTGAAAAAACCGATCCAAAAAAGTCGACCAAGAAAAAATTTTTTTAAAAAAAATTCCAACCCCAAACATTTACACCGCTTAGCCAATTTTCCAATCATTCATTGTTAGGGGCATAACCAAAAACAAACTATAAACTGTTGAAAAAATTTTTATAAAGAAAAATAAGAAAAATTAAATGAGCTAGGGTTTTTTTCTTTTCGATAAACAAGTTAGATGATCTAGCTGATGTGATTTGAATGAATCACATGACCCGTAATGTTTTATGAAAGATTTAAAAGTTAGAAGGTCAAGTGTTATGCATATAAAAACTTTACCAAGCACATCGTAAAATTTTAACTATGTAATTTCATATTACAGCAAACTTTATAAATAAATATTGTAATTTGTCGTGTAAAGTGGATTATAATATGAGATTAAAAGGCATTTTGCAATAAATCAATTTCCATGTAAAGATTTTGTCAATTATACTGTAAAATTTTAACTCATATAATCTCATATTACACTGAACTTTACAAACAAATACTGCAATATATGGTGTCAAGTTTGTTTTAATATGATATTACAACATATTTTACAATGAAACAAACATGCCCTATCGACAAAAGTTGGTTCCGGGGCGCAATTCATTGAGAGAATATAAGAGAGAAGCAAGGAAGATCCACTCTTCAACTCATCGACAAGCCAATCTGCCTAGAAAGAAAATTAAAAACTTGTGGAGAAATCACGTTCATAGTTCTGCTGCGATTCGTTTAACTTCGTGTGCTTGTCCCTGGCAATGGATAAGTGAGATAAACAAGTTGGAGTCCTTTGTTATTATTATTATTTCTTTCCACGGAATCTTCTAGCTATGTGGATTGCAGGGTTGAAAGGATCTTCCATGCATTTCTTAATAGGAGAGGTGTGATTTGATGTAGTGCTATCTCTTGAACCTGCAACGGTAACATAAGATATAAGTTTTGGATTTAGAAGAGAATCGAGGCTTTAGGCTTTTATAAGGCTGCTAACAATAATAACAACATTATAATATCTGAGTGTTTCGATATGGTAGTTTGACATAAGTCCAACAAATCTGATAGTTTTATTCTAGCTTAGCTGAGTCCCCTCTAGTAGAAGCCCGGTGCCAGCAGTTTCATCCCTGGTCCCGCTAATGGCATGCCAATGGTACGCATGTTTGTAATAATTTAACAGTATCATTTTCGATCTAAAATCAACATGTCATGGATTGACACTCATTGGTGTCCTTCCCAAACTTATATTTTTCCTTTTTCTCTGGCGTCTTCTAGATCTGTCGGTCTCCCTTTTAACAGGAAAGAGAGCATTTATCGTAGAGCAATATTTGGTCTCCTTTCCTCTCTTTCCCTGAATGAGTTGATAACTTCCGGGAAAAAAAAGGAGAGTTGATAGGTTCAGCTATATCAGCCAAAAAAGGTAAAAAAGGAAAAGGCATATCCCAGTGACTAATACCTATTGTTTCCTTTCTTTGACTTTTCACTATGTGAGTAGATAAGTTCAGCTGCAACCTTCATTCAGGGGGTAAAATATGATGAATTTAGAAGGATGAAATCGAATAATTTCAGGAAAAAAATTAGACAAAATCAAGTGAAACGTGCACAGTATGTTGAGGAATTTTCATCTCTGAGTCGTTGCAGTGTTTAGGGATTGAAGGCAAGACCTTCAGGTCAGGCTCCAGGGACGCTTGAGGGAAATGAAGGAGGGGAAATGAGAGAAAAAGATGGATGGGAGTTGCCTGAGAAATTAGATGTGGTACATAGTGATCCCTCCTCCGGTTGAAAGTGATCTTTGGGGTTTGCTTCTGATTGGTAAAACCTTTTCCAGCAATTTTTTTTTTTTTTTTTTTATATTTCCACTTAAAATTTAAGGAAAACTGAGATAATAGTAAGACAGATATTAGAGAGATTTTATGAGAAGGAAATGATTGCAGGTGATATTAACATGTTAGTGTCAAAGTCGACATACGAAAATCCTCTTGAATTCAATCGGAGCGTTGCTATCTGACCTAAAATCTGCTGTACAATCTCACTATGGAATTTGGAAAATGGGGTCGTTTATAAAATCTAACCTTAAGTTAGGTCAAGACAATGTCCAACTTACTATGTTCGACAAATCTAACTCTGTTTCTGGACACCCAACAGACTAGGTATCTCCAAAAACATGGTCGCCATCTTGCCAGAGGAAGAGACTACTGTGTGTAACGGGCATACCACAAATAATGTTAATGTGATATCACAAATCAATGAGAGTCAATAATTTTAATACTTTTTAATAAAATTCTTAAGATAAAAAATATTAAAAATAATTGAATTTTATTGATTTATAATACCTCATTAGTGTTGTCATATGGTATGACCATTATATACAAGATTTTCTCTCCACCAGAGGATGATTATCTAGCCTCTTGCAAGACTTTTCCATCTCGAGTTCTCATCATTCAGCTAACCTTCTGCGTAACAGTGTTATCATATGGAAATACTTACGTGGTGACACTAACATATCAAATTCAGTTATCTTTAAAAATAGTTGCATTTTATTAATTAGTGTTATAACTATCATTATATGATGATGCCATTAGAGACAAGATTTTCTCCTCATCATGCTTGATGGTCAAGTAATCTATGCAAGGGAAATAGGTGCCTAATTATAATATATATATATATATATATATAAAATAATACCACCTTGGTCATGCAAGTTCTAATCTAATCTCACTATTCCCATCTCGTGCAATCCCGAATCGATTACATTGAAGCCTCAAAGACCCCATGTTCACTACTCAATACAAAGGAGAGTAATGGTAGTGGTGACCTAGGCACCCTCCGCTACGTAATATTCGGGCTTTCGTATTCAACAATGAACATATCAGTGAGCTAAACAACCACTACTAATACTGGTTCGTCAACGTATCACCACCAAAAGTCTCGTATAGTCTAACAAATCAGTATTTGCTAAAGTATAAATTCAAGAGTCTCTTTTGCTAATATTGTGTAAAACAAGACTCGAACCTGTAGTCTCAACTTTATCAAACCATATAAGAGTGAGTTGTAGATCACTAGACTACCACCCTTAGTGATCCATATTCATTAGTCAATGCAACATATTATATGCTTATTCCAATTCTATGAGAATGCAATTAGAACAAAATCAGTAAATGCGGTAGTACTATCCATCCTGTCACTATACAAATCTGATAAGATTCTAGCCGACATTATTTATTCCATACCCATGCATTAAACAAACCGCATATTTGCCGGAAAGCGAACTTTGAGATCAGATGAAGCATTGAAAAAACATTACCATCACAACTCTCTCTCTCTCTCTCTACTTGCACTATTAGTATCAAAATGTTCTTATGAGCCTTTAACTAATTATTAGTTCGAGTAGGGTCGACCCACTAAGAGGTAACATTCTCTCAGCATGAGTTTTCTCTCCATTCATAAAAATCAAATCTGAGACCTTTATTTAAGGAGATTAAGTATTGAATTACTTGAACCAACTCAACTCAATACGTTCGTAACTCTTGTTGATGTACCATAGGATGGTATTATTCTGAGCAATTGTGTTGGGTGCAAGTTGGTTGTGAAACTTTACATGTCTCAAGACTTAAATAGTAATTTACAAAAAGAACTTGTTATATTATTGCACATGGATATCTACTCAAAACGAAAAGCCTCCCTTTCTGGCATAACAAGGCCTTGTAGCTGTGGCTCATTGTCATTCAGCCTAGGCGGTAGGGGTATCATTGGTACCAAGTAAAACTAGAACCTGTTGAAACCTACCTCATAGGTAAGTTTCGAGTAGATACTAATGAGATTTAGGTAGGGTTTGGATAACAATTTAAGGAATCGGTTAGAATAGGTTCTGGTTCCAATTTCAACCATATGATACTCGGAATGAGAATGGGAAACAATTATATATTCAACAAGTGATAATTTCCTTGTTTCGAGTTCAATTCTCATATTGTTTATACTCTTAAACTCCTAACTCGATATTTTACATAACAGTTATCCATTTATTATATTCGAAATATCAATAGATTTTATAAATGAATAATAAATAACTAATGAAATATATTAAAAGTTTACATAAATTTAATCAATATTTCCTAAATCTTATACTATTATAGTAAACAAATATTAAATAAAGTAAAACTATAAAAATTTATCTTAAATTCGATTGCTTAATTATAAAATGCATGGATTACATATATATGTATGTATATCTTCACAAAGTTATCATAATGAAAAGAGAAAATGCCATGTTCCAATAGAGTATCCGGAACTTGTGATATAATATAGGTTTTGGATAAAGTTTGGTCCTAATATTGAAATCTAGTGCAGACTAGGAGAAAAACATGTATGTAACATATATATATATATATTATGTGATAGTATTTAGTAGTGTCATATATCAATAACGTTAGTTATTTTTAAGTTATTTTTTTTTGTTTTTAGGGTTTTCTAAAAAAATCTTAAAATAGTTGAATTTTATTGACTAGTAATATCATGTAAGTATTGTCACGTGATATACTCGATGCATAAGTCTCCCTCGTAGTCTAGCTGATTAGTGGAATGGCACTAACTTTTTTGTTTGGATGGGATTATGGAGCAGAAGGGAAGGAAAAGGTGGGGAAAAGAGATTAAATATTTATCTTATTTGGGATGTATAAAAGTGTTTACGACACGAAAAAGGTGGAGAGGCTTTCTTGACTATTCGGCAACTTGGTGCTGCGAGACACTGACCTTCTCGATCATGCATAGTTATGTTTGTGACACAATAGAAGAATTTCAAAACAATATAAGAATAGAAGATTAAGATATCGAGAAAAGATATAATTAATGGTTATAGGGTAAATTATGAGATTTATTATATTGAACAACTCGATAAATTATATAATATAGACACTGATTTATGGAAAAAGATAAATGTAAATTGAAAAATCAAAATAACATTAAATAGATATTCAAGTATAACAAAAATTACAGCAAAGATATTTATTAATATGATCTTATCACAAAATATTTTATTTCCTAATAATCTAAAATAACCTTCCTAATCCTCTCCTCAAAATGAATATGGAGTTTCTATCTTACAATGACAAGTTCAACTTTATGATTCTTAGGTTTTATCCGCCGAGTAATTCTCCATCAACGAACTTTACACAGTTACAAATAAAAGAATTTTCTTTTACTCCCAAAAACTCTCTAATTTCTTATTGTTTTTATGGAGGCATGACATGTGGTCTAGACATGCACTTAATTGGAAAATGCCGACTTTAGTTGATAGTAGCAGTGAACTCGTCCCGAATTAGCATGCTCTAATACCATGAAAAATATTCTACTAGGCTTACAAGAGGTTCGGTAGCTGGCTGTATCCAATTCTCTTATAAATCTAAGTTTATTTTTTAACCACCCATTTAATATGAGGTTCAATTCTCAATATCTAATTCAATTCTCAATATCTACCCTCATATGGCAACATGACTTACGGTTACCACTAACCCTTAAATACTCCCTCTCGATAACTGATCTCGAGTTAAAGATTTTTCTCCCCTCCTTGAGAAGTGGGACAATTGACCATTGGGCAGGCGGGCTTTCTTCAGTTTGGGCTAATAATTATGCGAGATAGATTTTTCTATACTCAATTTGCTTATCACAAGTTCCACACTCTAATTCAACAACTAATAATGAATTATATATTTTTCTTCCCGTTTTGAGTTTAACTGACCACAAGTTTTACACTTGGGTCTAATGAGTTGAGTTGATACCATATAAAATGTCCACATGAGTTTATAATAGATTGGGGCTCGTTTCTAAACTTCTAGGCAGTGGTACCTAATTTTCTTATAAATGATGTCTAAATCTATTAATTGCTCGATGTGAAATTGACTCATTAGTACTGTTCGTGCATATAAGAGTGCATGCAAGTGTACATATCACAATTAAGTAATAAAGGATGAGTAGAGTGCCTTTCCCATGATGATTTCTCTACTAAACACTAAAATTCTAAACACTAAAATTAACACAATTGTATCCAAGTCAAGTCAATCGAATATTAGAAGTAGGAAGTAATTAAGAAAGAAAGTAATAAAAGCAAACAAAATTCAATCAATTAAAATACTCCTTGGTTTCATAATAAGTGGAAGACACTAAACTACTCTATTTATAGGCGATTAATGTTGAAAGACCTATTAAACTTACCCTAATTTGCTGCCTAGTGTATTCACTATGTTTCGATGTGCTCACACAAATAACCTCACCTCTTAGCATAAGTTAACCTAGACTATGTACTCTCTAGCATGATTTTGATTCCTTCTCTCGAGGCTCCTCTCAATCTCAAGATCATTCTCAGGGGTGATTAAGCCAATAGAAAGTATAGGGTACGAGATATGCATAAATAACACTTAGGAGGCATACCTCAATAAAATTATACACATAAGAGAAAAGAACTTTACTTAGAATATTGAAATAAATTCCATTGATCCCCTTAGGTATCTAGGGGTTTAGTTCAATAGAATAAAGAGACTATAAGAGTTGGAAGAGAAGACAACATAATGAAAACAAGAAAGAAAGGGACAGAAGAAACTCTAGATAGCAGTAGAGCTAAATTTCTTGATCAAACCTCCACGATCTTCAAGCTTGATTCCTCCTTCTTGCTCCAAGTCTGTAGCCTTCCTTCGCTTTTGAAACACACTAAGATATGTCGAATGTTGATGACAAGATGCTCCCAAGTTGTTGAAGTGATGCCCTTTATATATTGAAGAAGTTGGGATCTATCGAGATATTTCTGGATCTCAAACTTTTCCTCTAAGTTGCTGCCTATTCTCCCAAGTCTTTGAACATTTTCCTCTTTGTTTGTGGACCATTAATTGATGTAATAAGTGTGTGAATACTTCTAGAAATTCTCTTAAGTCGGGATCAAGAAAGGCAAGTTTCCTATTTCAGAATAGTGTGAAAGTCGTGTGCCACCTGCTTTGCATTATCCTCTGTAGACTATGGTAACATTGCGCTGCACACAATTTCCTTTCTTCAGCCATAACTTTCTTATTTAGCTCCGATTTGTGATTTGTTTAATGCATTGGAATCCTTAGTTACCTACTTGCCCTTCCTCCATGGCTTGTTAATTTCTCCTCTGCTTTCTTAACCTTCTAAATAGAGTTCATTCTATCTTCGGATTTAGTTCAAGCAACTCTTATCGGTTTCCTCTTCGCATTGCGAGAAAGAAACTTTACCTATAGATACAAGTGAAAAGAAGAAAAATAATTTAGTCGAAGAACAATTGCTTAGTATTAGGTTAGTAGTAAAAGAATCCCCGGTAACTGTAACAAAAACTTGTTATGTATGTATAACAGTGGACGGAAGTGTATTTATCACAATCAAGTATTAAAGGATGAGTAGAGTATCGCTCCCACGATGATTCCTCTACTAAATACTAAAATTAGTACAATTGTATCCAAGCCAAGTCAATCGTATATTAGAAGTAGGAAGTAAGTAAGAAAGTAAGTAATAAAAGCAAGCAAAATTCAATCAATTAAAATACTCCCTGGGTTCACAACTTCCCTTTTCTAGTCTTAAGCCAAGTTTTTCTCTCAATGCAAATAACTCTACCGTGTTATTAACCTAGGTTTTTAGGGCTTCCCCGCTACCTCCCTACGCATCTCTCAATACTACAAGAATGTACATAAGTAGAAGACACTAACCAACTCTATTTCTAGGTGATTAGTGTTGAAAGGCCTATTAAACTAACCTTAATTGGCTATCTAGGGTGTTTACCATCTCTCAACGCACTCACATGAATTACCTCAATTTTTGGCATAAGTTAACCTAGACTATGCACTCTCCAGCATAATTTTGGTTCCCTCTCTCGAGACTCCTCTCAATCTCAAGATCATTCTTGTGGTTGGTCAAAAGAAAGTATAAGTTACGAGATATGCATAAATAAAACCTAGGAGGCGTACCTTGATAAAATCATACATATGAGAAAAAAGAATTTTACCCATTGAAATAGATTCCATTGATCCCCTTAGGAATCTAGGGGTTTAGTCTAACATAATAAAAGAGAATAAAATAGTTGGAAGAGAAGACAACATAATGAGAATAACTCTAGTTAATGGTAGAGCCGAATCTCTCAATCAAGCCTCCATGATCTTCAAGCTAGATCCCTCTTTCTTGCTCCAAGTCAGTGGCATTCCTACACTCTTGAAACACACTAAGATATGTTGAATGTTGATAAGAAGATGCCCCCAAGCTGTTGAAGTGATAGTGAAGAAGTTGGGATCTATTAAGATATTTCCCGGTTTCAAACTTTCCCTCCAGGTTGCTGCCTATTCTCCCAAGTCTTTAACCACTTTCCTCTTTGTTTTTAGACCATTAATTGCTGTAACAAGTGTATGAATAATTTTGAAAACTCTCTTAGGTCGTTGGGATCGAGAAACGCAAGTTTTCTATTTTGAAATCATGTGAAAGTCGTGTGCCACCCAGTGGACTGCGGTCTAAGTACTCTGCTTCACGTGATCCTTTATAGACTGCAATTGCCCTGGTCTGCAGGCAGCTTCCTTTCTTCAGTCATAACTTTCTTGTTTCAATTCCGTTTGATGTGTTAGAATCTTGACTTGACAAGCTTTCATTGATATTTATTTTCCATATTTATCGTATAGAGAATATGAGAAATTTTCTGTTAAAATTGTTGCATTGAATGTTGAATCATCGAGCAAGCCATTTCTTTATCTTTGCACACATCTTTTTTCCATTCCCTATACGTTAAATTAATCCAAACAATATCTAATCCACATTTAAAGTTCTCAAAACTATCATTTATAACAAATAAATACCAAGAATAAAAAGATATGAATTGACCTCTAAATATATGGGAGGTGGCCTAAAACTGAAGAATCTAGGTCGGAAATGAGCGAATAAACAATATAAATCATAATATCAACAAGTACCCACTTTCACAAAGCAACTTGACTTACACTTGCCATATGCTCTAAACACTTGCTCTCAATAACTGTATTAGGCATTTTTCTTTTGTACTAGGGCAAGGGGGACAATAATCACGAGATAGGATTTATCTTCTATCCTCGAATTATACAACTGACCACAACCTGGATATTTTTTCTTCCAATCTCAAACTTACTTCCATGAATTCAACACTAGGGTTTCAACAACTAACTACTTATTGGCCATGAGTTCCACACTTGGGCATGGCATGATATGAGCCTACAAGGTAACTTACTTTAATACCATGAGGATTTCAAAATAATATAAGATGAAAAAGATTGAAGCACCAAGAAAAGATAAACGAGGTGAACATATGTCAAATTACAGGATTTATTATGCTAAACAACTCAATGAATTGCGTAGAGTAAACATCTATTTATAGGACAAGATAACCGAAAATAATCTAAGAAACATATAAACTAAAAGCATCAATAATCTCAAACAGACATTTGAATGTCCCAAAAATACCATCTAACATATTTGATTTATTTGATTTTATTTATGAATACTTTATTTCCTAATAATTTGAAACTATATCTCTAATAAAAATGACACGGTAAAAGAGGCTCGGGAGCTCCACAGCTCACTGTGCCATGACACAATAATGCAAGAATGTAAGAATTTTTTAGATATCGAGTTTGAGATAAATTTTTGACTGGAATGTGAAAGGGGTTGCTTGTTAAGATATATGAATCTCTATTAAGTTATAATTTTCTAATTTTATCTCATAATTTATTTTCTCTGAACCATGAGTGTTTCCTTGACCCCGGAGTTTTATCATGTATTTTAAAGATTATATATTTCTCCTGTTTACTATTCTTTCAGCTAATGTCTGGTGGAAATTTTGATGTCTTGGCAAAGGCTGTCACCATAAAACAATTTCGTTGAACTCAATTGACCAGTTCCATTTTCGAACCCCACAACGACCAATAGGAAATCTCCAGCACACGGCGATCATCATGGTAATTGTCCGAAAGTTGGGTATCTGCACTGCATATGATTGGACTTAAATAGAGGGACCAATCAAATTATTATTCAGAAGCTTCTGCAGTCAATTTCCGGACTATTCAGCATCTGAATCAAATAATTGACAACCAATAATTTAAATTAAAGAAGAGAAATTCTGCTATTTATAATATTTTTTTTCATCCCTTTAATATAAAATATTCACCTGACTCACGGGAGATTTAACACATGTCCAATCCAAAAATTTAAGCGGATATGATGTATGATTTAATCTCAAACATGCCCTAACGTGGTAACGTGTTCACACATGACAAATGCCCTTAAACACCCAACCTCAACAAGTGACATCAAGCCGAGAATTTTCTTTCAACCTCGAGCTAATATGCGAGTCGGACTTTCTCTCCATACTCGATAAACTGACCACGAGTAAGACACTTTTCTTTCGGTCTCGGGCTTAACTAGTCACGAGTTCCACACTCGCGCCTGGTGTGGTGTGAATTTAGGATCGTCCCACTTTGATACCAAGTAAAATATTCACCTGTCCCACAGGAAGTTAGGTCCATATCCAACAAAAACTTAAATTGATATAACAGTGATACCAATTTTCTTATAAATTAAGTTTCAATTCATTATTCTTCGATGTAATATTTATATTTCAATATTTAACAGGTCCCCCGACCGAATTGTAGATCTCCCTAGATTCTTTAAGCCATGAGAAAAGATTCGACACATGAGAAAAAATTTGACAGAAGACAAAATCAGAGTAATTGTACGTTTATTGTCGCGTGGTATGTGCGGCAACTGCTAGGACAGTGTGAAAGCAATACGTGCAGGTAAATAAATCTCGATCGAGATCGCATCGAGATGGGACCAGCTGATTCAATCGATTGGGATCGGTTGACCAGGACTATCTTCGGAATGATGGGAGGGTAAGTGAGTTTGCTTCGACCGATAATCTCTGGCCATCGGAATAAAACAAAAGAAGCAAGCAAGGTCTCCTACTCAACTACCAGACAAAGCCGATCTGCAGAGAGGAAAGACAAACCACGTTCGTGGCTCTGCTGCCATTCGTTTCACTTCTTTTCCTCTCCCGGCAAAGGACGTTTGAGTCTTTTCTTGAAAAGTTGTACTGCAGTTCTGTGTCTTGATCACGAGATCTTTGAGATTTGCTGTATGGTGAGAGTAGAAAGATCAATCCGGAGCATCATCTCGTATAATTAATCGATTAATTTATACTTAAGGTCTCTTCTATCTTTCTCTTTGATGGGACATTTAATTCAAGTATTATTAAATGAGAAAAGGACATCATGAGTCATATATGTTTACTACTTCTTACAAGTGAGTTATAAATATTTCAAAACAGTAAATTAAGTGCTATATATTATCCACTGTTTCAAGATAAAGTAATTTATGTTACCTACTGTTATTTTAAGCTGATGTGACATTGACAAGTAGATACCAATACGATATGTCAAATTTTAATGCTGACATGGGCGATTTTAATATGATATATACATAGTGAAGGGTAAGAGAGTAATTACATTGTTTTGGAATGAAAATTAATATTTCCAAATTCGAGTGTACATATCATATTAAAATTAACCATGTCAATGTTAAAATCGTCTACATGTCAATGCCACGTCAACTTAAAAAAATGATAGATAATAGAAATGATTTGATCATGCAATGGCAGACAACTTATAGGACTTGATTTGTCACTTGGAACATTTAGGACACATTTGCAAGAAATAGCACACATATAAGCCTCCCGATTCTTTTTATCGTTATTAAATTATAAAAAAATTATGATTATGAAAAATATTTTAGTTATAGTAAAATCTTCTTGGATTAGAATTCAATACGATATCTTATTATGTTTCAGAAAATGTATAAGTTGGTTGTAAAACTTGGCAAGTAATGTCAAAATAGTTGTAGAGTTGAGTAAAAGTGGATACTTCTACAATTTGGCTGGAGGGAAACAAGGATTGGTTGGAGGGGAGTGTGCATAGGTGCATAGATGAAATGATAGGAGTCTGATCCCATTTGATAAGCTCTAGTTACATCTGTAAAATTTATGCTGAGCCTATAAAAACTATTTGGCACATATTTAACTAAAAGTATGAATTTGTAGGCGGCGGAATCTAAATTTATTTGTAAACTAGGTTTAAATTCATCAATTGTCTTATGTGTAATTTATTTCTCAACACCCAACCTCACATGATAATGTGGGGTTACGGTTGTCATATGTTTTTAATTTAGACACTTGTCCTCAATAACTAACCTGGAATTGAGCATTTTTCTTTCATACTCGGATGAGGGGGACACATGACCACGAGGCAAGCCTTTTTTATTTTTATTTTTTCCATTTTCAACCTAACAAATAATATGAGTAAGCATTTTTCTTCTGTACTCGATAATCTAGCCACTAGTCAAGCATTTTTTTTCTGATCTTGGGCTTAATCGACAGTAATTTGTTGAAAAATACTGATGAAGAACACCGATGGCTTATCCATCACATGATATCATCAATTTACAACAGGAGTTTTCTAATGGCATTGGCAACGGATATGCCATCGTTTTTCTCAATGGATATTCCAAAAATCTAAATTTCATTAGTGGGACTTTTCCCGCTCTTTATTGATGGATATTAATTACCGACATCATATCCATTGATAAATATTCTCGCATAAATTTGAGCCCTCTCATATGTGTCATTCATTACCCGATTTTCCTCTCCACATTTTCTATCTTATGTGCTCTCACTCTATTTAAAGTTGAGCAAACAGATACATTTTCTTTCCTTTCTATTATTCATCCTTTACAGTAATCAATATTTTTTGTTATACTATTTCTGTTGCATATAGGTATTTGTTGATTGTATTCTATATGATCGATTGAATTATGTTAATTTTTACAATACAATATCGACATTCTTTGTGTATATGTATTGTAGATGGATATCCCTCATAGAATGTGGCTGTACAATAAATTAAATCCTAATCACACCATCATGGAAGTGTTCCTTGAAGATGTTGGAAGTTTTATTGATTATGCATGCTCATTACATCATTTTTAGAAGGATGGGAAAATTAGGTGCCCTTATTTGAAATGTCTAAGGTTCAGCTAGATGTCACTTGTATAGTCGTGGTTTTCAGAGTAATTACTATTATTGGACTGACCATGAAGAGGTTCGACCTGATGTTGTCATTGTATCCACTAGTACTCAACAACCACTTAAATCTAATGTAGCGCAAAATTACCAATCACTGATCTTGAATGCTGGGCTATTGTTATGAGTAGCATTTGATGCACATGAAAACAAGGATTTATTTGAGGAAGAATCAAATGAACATGAATGTCATTTTTTTTGACATGATAGAAGAATGTCATTTTTTTTACATGATAGAAGAATGTAATAGATCTTTCTGGAATGGATGTACTCAGCACTCCACTATGAGAATGATGAGCATCAAATTTGATTAGAATGTAGTACACGATACTATTGATCAAATAGTGCAATTGATTCGAGAATATACAGTGTCTGATACTACTATTCCAACAATATTATGAAGGAAACTCGTGGCAATGTTAGGCTTACTCTCAATTATGTTTGATTGCTTCACAAATAGATGTATGTTGCACTATAAGGATACATAACATTAAGGCAGGTGCATATTTTGTGATTATCCAAGATTTAGGTCACGTGCATTTGGACGAAGTCATGGTTAGAAGCTAGACCCACTAAAGTGAATACATTACTTGCCCATAATTCCAAGGTCGAAACATCTTTTCGCCTCTATGAGTTCTGCATATCACATGTGATGGCATCATAACAATCAAAGAGTAGATGGGTTAATGTGTCACCCATCACACTTGTGCACATGGAAGAATTTTAACCCTAGATACCTAGATTTTACATATGAGCCTCGTAATGCCCGCCCAGGTCATTGTGCCAACAGATTCAGCCTTTTTAACCAGTTATCCACACTTAATCATATCTGCCAGTCATTGTCACCTCATACAATTTGTCGCCACAAGTGTATATGGCACAACCTTATATGTTTATCATATGTATTATTCTTAGGTCGAATAATCTAGAACAAGAAATTGATGTCTACCTTTAATTGCTGGTTGATGAGCTGAAGTTATGGCAAAATACCACTACAAACTAATTGCCATTTACTGATGGACAATTTTTGTCGGTAAAAGTACTAAAAATCCGTCAGTATAATACTTTTGGATCTATACTGATAGAAAATTGGCTTTTACCTACGGTTTAAATTTCCATCAGTATAGGTAGCGTGGCTATAAACCTATACTAACCGTCGAACCGTCAGTACACTCCTTGGTTTTTGTAGACTACAAATTCCGTGGCTATAGTCCATTCTGTCAGTATAGTACATATTAACGGATGGATATTTCCGTCAGTATAATACACTACTGTCTGTCAATATAGCATTGCCTAATCTGTCAGTATAACCTTATTTGTCACTATAGCATAATCGTTTCTATTAATTTTATTGACAAATTTTCATAGATTTAAGTTACCTTTAACGATGAAATATCCATCACTAAATGAACAAGTTGTTGTGGCTCTTTACTGACAATAAATAAGTCCTGTCCACATTTTTGGCGACAAAAATTGCTATTGACATCTTTCAGCATGTTATCACCACTGTCTTGAATAAAATGGTTATAGAAAAAAGATCACTAACTCACAAAAAAAAAAGAGGGATTCTCAAAGAAATTTTACTACTAGTAAGAGAGGACCATGCAATTAATTACAAGTGACAAACCAGTAGCAAATCCTAAATCTATCCTGACTATAAGAGCTGTCAAAACAGCACTAGAAATACCAAAAACTTTTATTAGTACATATGGACTTGAGGTGTTATATTCATTGAGCGAACCAGAGAAGGTGCAGCTGAAAGAATCCAATCCAAGCCACTGTGCCTAAACTTCCTCCCATAATTTGAGCCACTTCTCAGCTATATATATACACATAGGAACCTGCCAACATGCAAAATGAGCAAATTGATGCCCTCACCATAGTTCATAAACAAGATAAAGTAAATTGATAAGGCCACCAAAGATCAACGACAATATACCATATATGAAATTATGCCGACGCCAAATCCTTCCAATAATCTTCCCATGAAAAGAAAAGAAGAGTCCTAACAGAAGCCAATTTTAATATTTCAAGGTACAAACTGCCAAAATGCATATCAAGGAGTAAGATTCATAAGGTACCAGGAAGAATCACCATTGTGTAGGAAATGGCAAGCCATCCAATGATATTTGAAATAGCTGCAATAGTTGGATTAGAACAGTCATGCCCAATCAAAGTGTCCAAAATAATCGAGAGCAAACTGTGTCGACTCAAGAATTACCAATCAATTAATTACAACTTACCTCTTTTTGACGAATATAATATGGAATTTGGCCGCTAGCAATTGCCCCTACCCACATTTGATAAAGAGCCAAACAAAGAAAACTGACCCAAGAAGCTGATTAGTGTAGTAATTGTACTAATGCAAAATTAGTGGAAAGAATTCAATTAGGACAGTAATATTGGAATTGGAGTCACTTACCTCGAAGATAGAATGTCCAAGCTCCTCAGCAATTGCAGTGTGTGTGGAGGAGGAATGAACTGCCATGGAGGCAATGAAATAAATTCAGACACCGTAGAAAAAATTTCTAATCAATTACATTATGCACTAGTGTACGCTCTGGGCATATTAGTTGTTCAACAATCAAACTAATCTACCACAGTAACACCTCAAATCAGGGAAGTTCGTCTTCCTCGGGGCAAAATAAAATCACAAAATAACAATGTCATTTGACATTGGAAATGCGATACATAATTCAATCCGACTACAAGCATCCTTCTTAAGAACCACTTCTTTGCTTTTACCCCACAAATTACTGCACCATTTTGGACACTAATAGAATCTAAACCTAATACCTCATCCAAGAAACAAACACTTGCTGACAACCTAAAAAATCCAACAATCAGATGCAGACAATATAATGAATTTACTTGGGCATTTGATCAAACACCTAGAGTGTCATCTTTTTGGACTACTTTTGCTTCAATTCTTATCAGCAATGGACAAATCTAGCAGAAGCAGCCAATAAATAAATATAAATTCCTAAGAAGCCATCTCATATAATCAAAATATAACTTCAACTCCATCTCAACTAAGGAATATTCCGAGGAATGATTTAGAATATCAACACCACAATACTGCACTGGATTCAGGAATAGAGACGAACTCAGAAGCCACACGATATGTCCAGACAACTGTAAATAAGAGAAATACAGAGCTCATGACACTAGACTCACCCGGATCTATTGAGGATAGGAACCCTAACCTGAGGTATGACGGAAACAGAAGGAACGGGAAGAAGAGAACTGAAATGCGGAGAGGAGCTGAAGAGAGGAGGTGGGTTGGATGAGGCATAGTCGGAGGAGAGCAGACGGACTAAGGACTAGGTGGAGGAGGTGCAGTCGGAGGGGAGTCGGTGGATTAAGGACGGTAGGCAGGTGGAGGAGAAGTGGCGAACGTGCTCTGTTCGCAGAAGAGATAGGGACGAAGAGGAGAAAGAGGGGAGGGAAGAGTAAGGTTTTTGAAACTTTCGCGGCAGTTGATTTTCTCTGATTTTTCTTCGATTTGGATAAATCAAGTTGTGGAACTTTTACTGATAGATCAAATTATTCATCAGTAAAAATCAACTTACTGACAAAATAATCCACTGGTCCATCAAAATTGTTAATGACAACTTCAATCACTATTCAGTAGAGCTTTTTACGGATGGAGAAGTTAGTCACTATATAAAGTTTATAACGACGGAAAAAGTTTCTGTCATTAATATACCATCCTATAATGACGGATTTGCTAAGTGCAGTGAAAAAAGCATTCTTTACTGACAGTTTACCTATTTTGTCACAAAAAACCAACATATACTTACGGAATTTGTCCGTCAGAAACAAAAATGTCAGTAAATGGCAATTATTTTGTAGTGTACGGGGGTGGTAACACATGATATCTCCACAAAATAGAACTTCATTGTATGCACAGCACTTAAGTGGACAATGATTGATTTTCCAACATATGGCATGTTATCTGGATGGTCAACTGATGTGTGCCTTGCGTGTCCTCATTGTATGGATTAGACTAAATCATTTCACATTCAATATGGTAAAAAGCAATATTGGTTTGATTATCATTGTCATTTTCTTGATTCGGACCATCCATATCGTCGTAAGACTACCAACTTCTACACTAGGAAGGTAGAAATGGATGCATCTTCTCAAACATATTCTTTAGTTGATATGTGGAATATCGTAAAAAACTTATTAACGTGCTGTGAGGTCGGTCAACTTCTAACACTTGCTAGTTTTATTTTGAATTATAATTGGATGAAACAAGTATTTTTGGGGAACTCCCATACTAGAAGGATAACGATCATCAGTATAATCTTGATTCAATGACACTGAAAATAATTTTCTTGATAACATCTTCAACACGGTCATGGATGTGAAGGATAAGATGGAGGACAATATGAAGGCACAGAGGGACCTTAAAGAATATTGTAGATAAAGATAGCTTGAGCTCATGGACAGGAGAAAGGATGTGTGGGTCAAACCAAAAGTAAAATACATTCTATCCATAGAAGAATGAAAACATGTTGTAAAATGGATGAGGCATTTCTGGATGCCCGACGAATATGCATCCAATATATTCGACTAGTTGCAGGAGCATTTGAAAAATTTACTGATTGAAAGAGTCATAACTGTCATATATTCATAGAACAACTACTCCCAATTGCATTTAAAGAACTACTGGATCATATATAGAAGCTATTGTCTGAATTAAGTAAAATTTTGAAAAATTTCTATTTGACGACTATACGAGTAAAGGACCTGGAGAAGATGCAAAAGAATATTATGGTTATTATGTGTAAATTGAAAATAATATTTCCCTTGTATTTTTCAATATTATTGAGCATCTTTCAATCCATGTAGAAGAAGAAACTTTGAGTAGTGGACTGGAACACTTTATGTGGATGTATCCATTTGAGAGGTAATATATATTCATTATGATTAAATATATACTCAGTAATTAATACTACTAAACCTAATAATTGTTAGTTTATATATAGACATGTATATTAGTAAGTTGAAAATATATGTGAAAATAGAAAGTGCAAGTTGAGGGTTCAATCTGTGAGGCTTACCTCTATCTGTGACGATTAATATTTGTTCATTTTACTTTCAATCTCACATTTTGACTTCACATACATGTGTCCCTCACAACAACAATGGTAGAGCTACTATAGAGTTATCGTCGGTCCTTTCAGTGTTCAGCCTATTTGGGAGCCCATTTGGTGCTTGTTCTAGAAGATGGTTATATGATGTAGAGCTAAGAGTTGCTACATTGCACGTGTTACTCAATTGCGATAAGGTTAGGCCATACATCGAGCAAGTTATATATAGTACATTATGCTTGACATGTAGGTGAAGTCTTGTTTTCTATAATTTTAATTATAACAATTTACTGCAGTTTGTACAATTACTCACGAGATGCGCGTAGTGAACAAGATTTTCCAAACTGGTTCAGAGAATATGTAAGCGTTATAACTACACTTAACGATATTTGAATACGTGATTGATATAAACATTTTTGGCAAGTGCTACAAATGCCTCTCATGTGCTAGTTGCATGACTTGAAGTGGTGTTACGAGTCAAATTTTATATGATTTTGCAAGTGGACCAAATTAACAAGTTAGTATATTTGGCAAATCAACATGTTACTAACAAAGATGAAGATGACAATGACAAGCTTGACGCAAACGATGAAACCGATGAAGAAAATGAGTGCGATGAGAGTGAACATTGAAATTGGATGATTTGCCATATCTTCTTTGTAGTAAGTTTGTAATATGAGATTTCTATGTATAAACATCAAGTTTGTAATATCCCACTCATGTCTCTCCATTTTGTAATTTTTCATTGATTATTCAGTCACTAATTACCAATGGAATACTGTGTGGGTGGGAAAAGGTCCATCACTTTTCTAACGGATTACTGATGGATTATCCATCAGTGCTGTCGATTGGTATTCCAATGGATTACCAATGAAATTACCATCGGTAATTTGTCGAAAATGTAAAACTATATAACTAAAACCCTTAACTCGTCTCCATTTCCCCCACCGATTTCTCTCCCTAGCCCCCAAACGACCCACCCTCGAACCACTAGACGAGCCCCACCCTAAGCCACCAGACAGCCACTAGCCCATCACTAAGCCCCATCCCAAGCCCCCAGACCGCAACCACTGAGCGATCTCCAAGCCATCCTCGAGCCACTAGGCTACCACCACTAAGCACATCTCAAGCCCCCAAACCACCACGTCGAGCCATATCTTGAGCCCTACCTCAGGGGTGGCTAGGTTCTGGTTCCAAGGGGTCATGGAACTGGCCCTAAACCTCCCTTTAGACAGTTCAAGAGTAGTTTGGAACTGAATAGCTCAACATCTTTTAAAATTAAATTTAATACATATAATTTTAAAAATATATGATTAAAAATTAAACTAAATTAAAAATTAAAGTAATTGACTTGAACTTAGTTTACTTATCCTCTTGGTATTTAGAAGAATCAAATCAAGATTTCAAATTTTTCCATGCTTTTATATGGGTGATAGGCTGCTAGGCTTTCATCAAATAATAATTCAAATTTTTGGAGGCTTTAATATGGGTCATGCATGATTGCGTGCTAGCAAATTTAATATGAGGGTAAGTTGCTGGGGTAGCCTTTTCAACTTCCATCAAATCAAGAATCAGTTTCTTTTACTTCCCCGGCGGTCTCCACCTTACAGTTCAGGGCCAGTTTTGGCACGGTTCCACCACTAGCCCCCAGACCCCCACCTCGAGCTCCAACCATAGCCCCACTCGGAGCCCCACCTCTAGCCCCACCATGGCCCACCTTGAGCCCCATCCCGAGGCCCCAAACCCATTACTCGCAGCCACATTTAGCCCCCTACCCTACCGCCCCTAAGCTCCTGCCTTCTATTTACATGATTAGCCCCCAAATTTTATGTTTTTTCGATTTTTTCCGTGAAATATTGAGCTTATGCACTTGAGTGATTTCATTAATTAAAATTGCATGTCTACCCTTAAACATCCGCTAAATGCGTTATAGTCCCTAGATTTATAACATATTGCCACAATTGCCCTAAAATTAAGATAATTTTACTTTTGTCTACATATTTATTAGAAATTACGATTAAGTCCAAACTATTAAGGTAATTTGCAATAGAATGCGGTAAAATTTAGTTTATTGCATTTTAGTTTCAAATTGACATTTCTAATATTGTATTTCTAAAATTTAGGTTATTTATGATTTTATTGAAATTGCAAATCAACTCCTATCGTTTATGAATTTTCACAGGTCAATCCTATACTATGTCTGAAGCTCCTCGCAAACATGGTATTACTAATAAGGCCAAAAAGGGCAAGAAGAAAGCTAGGAAAGGTTGGAGAGTAGCTTTAGATCTAATAGGTGGCTCAAGCCAACCCATGATATCCAACCGATCCGTAGAGTTACATGATGAGAGCGGCTCTCTTGAAGCAACCACACCAGTGGCTAACTTATCTGCTGGTTGCTCGCTATTAGCCCGCAAGAGGACACATCCCCCGGTGAGCGGATATCGTTCTCATGAGGATCAAAACCTATCGAGCATGAACTTAGAACACAAAGTGCAAAGCCAAACCACACAATTGTTGAGAGGATGTAGAAATTTCAAGAAAGGAAGTAAAAGCAGATAATCTAAAGAAAATAGAAATAGTTTTATACGACTCGACAAGAAAACAATTCTAGGGGTTCAGTTTCACTTAGGTCTATTTTAATTCTCTTGGACTTAATTAACCGGATCAAGTCAAACGTCCTCTTCTTCTATCCAGGGGTTCTAAAATCACCTAATCTGACTCTCGTTGTAACTACGATGTATCCCTAGGATGATCCTAACCCACTCTCTCTTGGTAGTTAGAATTAAGGGACCAAAGGTCGTGTTCATAACCATATTTGGATTCCTAGGGTAATGGCTACCTCTCAGGCCTTTTCGCACGTCTCTGCTAACTCATAAAATGACTAATCTACCTCTTGGTATGATTATTCCTAGGCTATGTTTACTTAGGCTATGGGATCCTCACTCTCGTGGCTCCTCACCGTCCCTTAGATCGATTTATCAATTGGCCAGACATCAATAAATGCATGAAGTATAGCAAACATAAGGGAAATAGAACACCTTCACAGATGCGAGCAATAAAAGTTCAATACATGGATGAAAGCAGCACTAAGATCCACTTAGTACCCTTGAGAATAAGAAACTAGCCGGACATGGCTACGTTACAATACATGTTCATCAGAATTAAAAGTTACGAAACCAAAATGAAGAGAAAGGAGACAAAGGTAGAAGGGGTCTCAAACACTGATGTTGAGCTTGATTCCTTAGCTCTTCTACCCACGACCTTGTTACGATGCCCCTGGCTTCGTGACTTTAATCCGCCAAGAACCTTGTCCGAGACCTTGCCTTTTTTTTTTTTTTAAAATGAAAAGTTCTATCTCTCTTCTCTTTTTGTGGGGGTACCCCTCTATTTATAAGGTATTTCCACCTCATCCAAGTTTGATTTGGTCAGTGTGGGATAAGTAGTCTTGGGTCCCACCATTTTGGCTCAATAGACCGCGATGCAGAGACTTGCCCACTGCAGTGTACTGAGCTGAATTTTTCCTTTGCTGCTTCTCTATTCACTGCGGTGCTGAGATGTGCCCACGGCGGTGAGCTGAGTTTGTTCTATGCAGTTCATTTCGTTTGGCCATAACTTCCTCATTTTAACTCCAAATCATGCAAAGTTTGATGTGTTGGATTCCTAACTCGACGAGCTTTTCGATGATATCTTATTTGGCATCTTTTATATTGAGGAAGTCCTGCAAACATCCAGATAAACTTAGAGGATGGATATTAACCTCCTAAGGAGCATAGATACTCACATTTCAGCCTATTTCAATAAAAATAACAAGTGAAATGCATGCTCTTAGCTCAAGTTTAAGGTCTGAGAGTATATTTAGAATATAACTTCTATGGAATTATCACACCCCCAAATCTAAAATTTTGCTTGTGCTCAAGCAAAACCTTAAGCACAATGATCCATCAAAAGTCAAACATGAATCTCCACTTCTTCAATTGGTAGCAATGCTCATAATTTGTTTTCGGTACTTTCAAACCTTTCCCTTAAAGTTCTCAGAGATGGCTGTGTTTTTCACTTAACTTTGAGTTTCATTGATTTGAATCTCATGATTTCATTTCAACCCGTGCAGTGTCTTGCAATCCCTTACACTTAGCCCTAAGTCTTGACTTCACTATTGTGCATCATAAGGAAATACTCATGCAAACATGTGTCTACCTATTAGTCCAATGCATGATCTCACCTTTTTGCTTTCATCATAAAAATTTTTTCCTTTATCA
The DNA here is from genome assembly GCA_037672795.1 of Lagerstroemia speciosa. Classification (NCBI taxonomy): domain Eukaryota; kingdom Viridiplantae; phylum Streptophyta; class Magnoliopsida; order Myrtales; family Lythraceae; genus Lagerstroemia; species Lagerstroemia speciosa. The sequence continues at coordinate 3,422,669 of CM075306.1, forward strand.
TATAACCCTTACTTGGGTTATGCACAAATTTCAAGGGTCCACACCTTCACTGGCTCTTTAATTTACTCACACAATTTTGATTAGCTAGTTAGATGAACAGATAGTCCCCTACAAGTACATGTTGGACCGTATTGTTAGCAGACTTAGTGCATCAATTTGGGCTTAAACCCGAACAAAGGTAGTCAAAACCTTGGCATATCTTTCCTTGTATACTCAATTTTAGCCTAACACTTCTTTGCAAAAGCATTTCCAAAGATGACACTTACTACCCTTGACTTAAGATCTAGATGTACAGGTTGTGTACAGTTAATTGGGGCTGAAAATCATCACAAGATTTGTCACAATTTCAATTAGAATCAAGCAATCACACTAGCCATTAATTATTATCACAGAATAATGATCAACTCAAGTTCCCTACTAAGGACTTGCAAGCATTACTATCCATCAAAAACATCATCATTTGTCATCATGTTTTTTGAAATTGAAAACAAATGCAAGATGAAATAAATGTGCAATTATCTAACACCCTATGAGCTATATGTCATGCAAATGCAAGCGCAAGCAAGCAATTGTGGCGCACAATCTAAATGGCTTTGACACAAATTTTCATGCTTTATCACCCCCCTCACCCCCGAAAAAGAAAAATCTAAGCTAAACATTGTCCTCAATGTTAAGAAAAGTAAAGAGTTAATGAATGTTCCCCTTAGAAATGGCCTTCTATTCGTCCTTTTCATCGCTTTCCTCCCGGTAGTCACCCAAGTCCACATCCATTTCGTTTGTATCGAATGGGCCGATATTCATGTAGGTTGATTCGTAGTGCTTGGCTGATAAGTCCTTCATTTTGTTCCCGGATGTGTGCTATTTTGTCCGATGAACCCGGTCCACTTCTTTTGATGTTGATTCATCTTCACTATTAAGGCATGTGTTTCTCGGATCATTCAGGTGACTGGGCCCTCCTCCGATCTTTGCTCTTCATCCACTTGGTGAGCTTTTTAAGCTTCCTCACCTTGGTTGTCACAGTCCCGCATGTCGCAAATGGTTGCTACATTAATGAGCTCACGGGTTGTGACATCATCTGTTGCCTCGTTCAAAGGGACACCTACATGTCGGCAAAGTGAGGTAATCAAGCAAGGGAACCACATACGACCTCCTATACCATGCCCGTACCCTTGAATTTGGGTATGTAAGAATGCGGCAAGATCAAAATGACGATGTGTCATGATGTAATATATAAGGTATATCCGCATCTTAGTAAATTGAGACAATGTAGATGTAGGCATGATACAAGATGTCACAAAAAGGAGCCACACTCGTGCTTGATAATTCAAATGTTTTCTCTAAATGGTTAATTGATCCTCAGTGTGTGTATACCAGTTTGCTCCAAGTTTTGCAATTGCATTCAAAATGTCATCTTCATCAATATTTTCTATCATAGTAGCAAGCATGGGTGCATCTGGGGTCCTAATGACTTGCCCAATATCCTCTATCGTGAATGGCATGTGCATTCCTCTCATGTACACTGTCTCATACCCGAGTGGGCCAAATTAGCATAAAATTCTCGAACTAAGTTCAAAATGCCCGATTGGGGTGGTGCACAAAAATGAGTCCAATTCATAGCAACGATATCTTCCATGAAATTAGCCATCAAGTTACGTTTGTCGAAAATAAATCCCCTCTTCGCATGACATTGACGATTCTTCCATATGTTTTCATAAAAAGGTTCTGCCTCATTAAACACAAAACGAGCTGTTGGTGCACTAGCAGGTTGTGGAGGATTGCTAGTGCGTCTTCTACTACGGCGGTGCGGGGGAAATGCCATGGCAACCACACAAAGCAAGTAACAATGACACTTGGTGCAAAGGAGAAAGAAGGAATGAAGTTACCGCCCGAGAATTAGGAATCCCGGGAATTCACCACCAAAGCCTTGATTATCGCTGATTGTTCCCGTGTAGCTTGCTCATCTAGAATCGTCCCAAGGAGTGCTTGTTCCCTATTTACAAATCCAATCGGGACTAAGATGAGAGGAATAAGAGCAATGTAAGAGCAATGTATGCAATTGAGTGCTACAAGAACCCGCTTTTATAGCCTCTATGGCAATTCAAATTTTGAATTCAAGATCCAACCCGGTACGGCCTCGGCAGCCAAGGTGATTTTGTTAGGAATCTTCTGACCGAGGTGCAGAGACTTGTCCACTGGGGTGCAGAGACTTGTCCACCGGGGTGCAGTAGTGTCTGGTCACTATCTGTCTATGGTTGTGACAGGGAATCCCTGGCAAGCAGCAGGCTCACCACGGTGCAGAAACTTGTCCATTGCAGTGCAGTTGCGTCTATGTCCGTGTAGGCAGCATGCCTACACGGTGTAGCAGGTGTCCTCCTTGGTGATGCAGTGCTTGGTTTCCATGCTCATCGTGCCTGCCGTCCTAGTGCCTTACTGACCTTTGGTTGACAGTTTTGATTAACCTCCTTTGTCCTTGGATGATCTGTAACCCTAGAAAACAACAATATATAAGTGAGATCAGAAGCTGGGCTTGGGTTGAAAGGAGTTGGAATCGGCTAGTAGGTTGTAGCCCAATGGATCATGGGGCACCGCGGTGAGCTGAGATGTGATCCAACCCAATTTTTTCATGACTGGGCTGTCTTGAGTTTGACAATCCTTCTGTTCCTAATATTGCTTTAGATAGGTAATGCATGCTTGCTTGTAAAAAAAAAAAAAACTATCCTAAAATGCAAAATTAAACAAACAAAATGAAATTAAATGAAACCAGGCTTGGGTTGCCTCCCAAGAAGTGCCACCGAGAGGGTTCGTGGCCCGACTTTTCTGATGTTATGCATCCTTCAAGTGGATCGAGGCCTTGTCTGGATTGATTGAGCCTCCTAAATATCCTTTGACTCTTTGAGCATTTACCTTGAATGTTTCATTTGTGGCTTCATTCTCTAGCTCAAGGACACCATATGGTAACACTTGGTTAACTCGGAACGGTGCCGACCATCTTGATTTAAGTTTTCCTGGAAACAATTTCAATCGTGAATTAAATATTAACACAAGTTGACCAGGATGGAACTCTCTTACCATGATTTTCCAATCATGCCATGCCTTCACCTTTTCCTTGTACACACTGTGATTCTCAAACAGTTGTTGCCAGAACTCATTGAGTTCATGCAATTGCAGAAGTCTTTTCTCACAAGCCTTTTTCAAGTCGAAGTTGAGAGTCTTGATTGCCTAATATGTTTTGTGCTCCAACTGCACCGGGTGGTGACATGCTTTGCCGAAAACCAAGTGGTACAGGGATCTGCCTATGGGTGTCTTGAATGCTGTTCGGTATTCCCATAAAGCATCATTGAGCTTGTGAGCCCAATTTCTCTGAGAAGTGTTGACTGTCTTTTCGAGTATCCTTTTGATTTTCCAGGTGGATACCTCTGCCAACCCATTTTTTTGAGGATGATATGCTAAGGCTATCTTATGGCATACCTCGTGCTTGGTCACAAGCTTGTCAAACTGCTTGTTGCAGAAGTGGGATCCACCATCACTGATAACCGCTCTCGGTGCTCTATATCTTGAGAAGATATTTCTTTGCAAGAACTTAAGAACAACATTAGCATCACATATGGGAGAGGCCATCGCCTTTACCATGTAGAAACATAGTCATCGCAAGCAATATATAACGGTTACCAAAGGATGGAGGAAATGGCCCTATGAAATCTATTCCCAAACATCAAACAGTTCAACTTCGAGTATTGAATTCAATGGCATGTCATGGCATTTTGAAACATTGCCTACCCGTTGACATCTATCACAAGTTGATATATAAGCAAAAGCACCACGAAAAATAGTTGGCCAATAAAAATCTGATGCTAGTATTTTCTACGCAGTTTTGTGTCCCCCATAATGACCTTCATAAGGAGATTCATGACAACTTCTCAATATGTCAAGCTACTCATCATCTGGGATACATCTTCTCAAAATGTGATCAGGCCCTATTCTAAACAAATATGGCTCATCCCATACACATTTCATGCAATCATTCAAAAATCTTTTCCTTTGTTGAGCATTAAATTCAGATGGAATGTATCAGGAAACCAAGTAATTCACAATATTTGCAAACCAAGGAATAGATAATAAAGTAAGAATTCGTTCATCAGGGAAGAACTCGTTAATTACCACTTTTTCCGTGCACTCCTCGTTCTCAAGTTGAGATAAGTGATCTGTCGCTTGATTCTCTAATCCCTTCTGGTCCCAAATTTCAAGGTCAAATTCTTGTAAGAGAAGGACCCATCTAATGAATCATGCTTTTGCGTCCTTCTTTTGGATTAGATACTTGATTGCTGCATGATCAGAAAAAATAATAACTTTAGTGCAAATCAAGTATGATCGGAATTTACCAAAAGCAAAAACTACAGCTAGAAACTCCTTCTCCGTTGTTGTGTAGTTGGTTTGAGCCTCATCAAGCATTCTGCTTGTATAATATATGGGATGGAAGATTCTGTTTCTCGTTTGGCCCAAAGCCGCACCTAATGCAAAATCATTTGCATCGCACATTAGTTCAAAAGGTAAAGACCAATCATGGGCAACTATAATGGGTGCAGAAATAAGTCTTGTTTTCAATTCATTAAAAGCTTGCAAGCAATCATTATTGAACACAAAAGGAACAACCTTTTTTAAGAGGTTCCGCAATGGTTTTACTATTTTTGGAAAGTCCTTGACAAACCTTCGATAGAAACCGGCATGTCCTAAGAAGCTCCTAACACCTTTGACATTTGTTGGGGGTGGCAACTTTTCGATTAAAGTAATTTTAGCCCTATCTACCTCCATACCTTTTTTAGAAATTTTATGTCCCAAAATTATTCCTTCTTTTACCATGAAATAGCATTTTTCCCAATTTAACACAAGGTTAGTTTCCTCACATCTTATAAGAACAAGATATAGATTAGCCAAACATTCATCAAATGAGTTGCCATACACCGAAAAATCATCCATAAAAACTTCTATGCATTTTTCAATCAAATATGAAAATATAGACATCATAAATCTTTGAAAAGTGGCTGGTGCATTGCACAACCTGAATGGCATTCACTTGAATGCAAATGTGCCATAAGGGCACACAAATGTGGTTTTCTCTTGATCCTCAACAGTTATAGCAATTTGGTTATATCCTCAATAGCCATCTAAGAAACAGAAATATTCCCTACCTGCAAGTCTATCAAGCATCTCATCAATAAAAGGAAGTGGAAAATGATCCTTACGTGTGGTCTTGTTTAGCTTGCACTATCCATGCATACTCTCCATCCGGTCATTGCTCTAGTTGGAATTAACTCATTGCCTTCATTTACTATGACCGTCATGCCGCCTTTCTTGGGCAAATACTATATTGGACTTACCCATTTGTTGTCAGAGATAGGAAAGATTATACTTGCATCGAGCCATTTGAGGATCTCTTTCTTGACTACCTCCTTCTTGACAGGATTAAACCTCCTTTGTCTTTCTATCGACTCCTTGTGGTTTTCTTCAAGTAAAATGCATATTGAGGGGCTGATTCCTTGGATGTCAGCTATGGTTCACCCAATTGCTTTCATGTGGGTCTGAAGAACTTGAAGGAGTTTTTCTTCTTGTACTGATGTTAGGTCGGATGCAACAATAACATGAAGTGTGGAAGAAGTGCCAAGGAAAGCTTACCTTAAGTGTACTGGCAATGGCTTAAGTCCCAGTTTTGGTGGTTCTTGAATGGAAGGCTTTAAAGAATTAGATTTGACCTCCAAATGTTCAAAAGATGATACATTCTATGGTAGCGGGGGGCACGACTCCAATATCTTGAGTACTTCCTATAGATCATGATCATTTGAAGGTGACTTCCCGCTTAGAATTGATTCGAGAGGATCCTCAGGTGTTGTTTCCTGGATTGCTATCCTAGTCACCTACTCATATACATCAAAGGAGAGAACTTCATCAGGTTCACTAGGATGTTTCAATGCATTATAAACATTAAATGTTACTTCCTGGCCGTTCACACGCATAGTTAATTCTCCTTTCTGCAGATCGATTAGTGCTCGACTAGTTGCCAAGAATTGGCGACCCAAAATTATCGGGATGTTCTTGTCCTCATCATAATCCAAAGTAATGAAATCAACAGGGAATATAAATTTGTCTACCTTAACTAGAACATCCTCCACAATTCCTAAGGGGTAAGCCGATGATCTATCAGCTAATTGCAATGTTATCGTAGTTGGCCTAACCTCACCTACCCCTAATTCCTTGAATACAGTATAAGGTATGAGATTAATACTAGCACCCAAGTCACATAATGCCTTACCTTTGAAGCTTTTACCAATAGAACAAGGGATAGTGAAACTTCCTAGGTCTTTGAGCTTTGAAGGAAGTTTTTTCTGAAGGATTGCACTTGCCTCTTCTATTAGCACAATCGTCTCATAGTTGGCAAGCTTCCTCTTCCTTGAAAGGATGTCTTTCGTGAACTTGCCATAGCTCAGCATCTACTCCAATGCTTCTGCAAAAGGGATGTTAATGTGCAGTTTACGGAATGTATCTAAAAGCTTATGAAATTGAAACTCAGATTGGTCCTGCTTTGCTCTTTGTGGATATGGTAATGGAGGGTATGTCCGAGTCGGTGTATTGGTGATATCTTCCTTCCCTCGGGTCAGTTTTGCTGGCAGTGAGTTGCTCCTCTTTGCCCTTGAGTTGGTTGGGGCAGTCTGATTGTTCTAGTCTCAGTGCACCACAATGTAACTGTTGGATAACGCAGTGTGCTGATCTCCTCTGCCTGCTAGTCTGCTTGGTGTCTTTATGGGTTCAGCTACAGGAAACTCTGGCACCGAGGTGCTAGAACCTGGGGACTGTGATGCAGTTGTTGCTGGATACTCCTTGACCACGGTGGCTACTTGGGACACCGGGGTGTGCTTCGTGGTTTCACTGAATGCTGGAGGGCTCTATTCTTCTGCTTTGGCGTCGGGGCTGACTGAGGTTGAAACTTACCTTTTTCCCACTCCTCAGTGTGATGGCATTCATGTGATCGGATCCACCTCCCCTTGGATTTATCTTGGTGTTGCTCGGGAATGATCCTTGTGCCCGGACTCCAACGGCTTGGGCAATTTGTCTTAGTTGCATCTCCATGTTCTTCATTTGTGCCTATAAGGCGACAATACTATTAGTGTTGGATTGTACACTAGCATTAGTGTTCTTGTTAGCCACCATAAGCTCATGAAAAGCATTTTCTAATTTTGCAATTCGCTCGGAGTCATTTGGTGTCGGCTTTTGCATCGGTTAGAAACCCGATGGTTGAATTGGCTGGTTACTAGCATATGAAAAGTTGGGGTGATTTCGACAGCCCGAATTGTAAGTGTTGGAGTGTGGATTATTCCTCGAGTTGCTTCCCACAAAATTAGCTTCCTTGTGCCCGGCTTCCATCGGGTAGTCTTTGGTTCCTTGTGACTTTATGGTTGCCATTAAGGCATCCATTTTAGCTGAGAGGGCGGTTAGAGCATCCATTGAGTGAATTCTGGCTGTCCCTTTTTGCCCCATGTTTTGCTCCGACACCACGTTTGTTGCTAATGGCTCGATGAGGTCGTATGCCTCCTCCAGTGTCTTTTCAAGCATTGTACCTCCTACAACAGCATTGATATAAGTTTGTAAGGCATCAAAAATTCCATTACAAAAGGTATTTACCACTTGCCTCATCGGAAGGTCATGATGTGGACAATTGTGCAATAAGCCCTTGTAACGCTCCCATGCTTCCGGCAAGGTCTCCATCGGAAGTTGCTTAAATGATATGATATCACTCCTCAACTTAGCCATCTCGCAGGGTGGAAAATACTTCATGAGGAACTTCTCCACGATGATTTCCCAATTGTTTAGGGATCTTGGTGGGAATGAGCTAAGCCATGTCCTTACCTTGTCCCTAAAAGAGAAAGGAAATAAAGTCATTTTAATATAGTCTTGAGGAACCCCGTTTTGTCTAAAAGTATCACACAAATCATTAAAAACAGTAAGATGGGCGTGAGGGTCCTCATTAGGTCCGCCGCTAAACGAACATGATGTGTGAATCATTTGGAGCATCACCGATCTAATCTCAAACGCATGAGCTCCGGTTTGGCAATACTTGATCGGTTGTCCGTTCATGGTTTCACATAGTGTCTCATCTTAAGTGCGGGGTTGTCTTGTGAGTCGTCCATGTTATGAGAAGATGAAATCTCCACAAGTGATTGTTCTCGCCTCCTCTGAATGAGGGTTCGCTCTATTTCCGGAGCAAGTGGTAGTAAGTCTTGTTGAGACCTCCTACTCATACACCAAGAAACTACAAAACAAGTAAAGAAAAGTAAATTGGTTTGGTCGAAGTTAAATGCTTCAATACGGGTCAACATATACACTTTAGTCCTCGGCAACAACGCCAAAAACCTGTTCACTATCAGCTCGCAAGAGGACGGATCGCAAGTAGTAAACCCAATGAGCGGATATCGTTCACATGAGGATCAAAGCCTATCGAGCATGAACTTAGACCATAAAGTACCAAGCCAAGCTACATAATTGTTGAGAGGATGCAGAAATTTCAAGAAAGGAAGTAAAAGCAGACAATCTAAAGTAACAAAAATATCTGTATACGACTCTACAAGAAAACAATTTTAGGGGTTTAATTTCACTTAGGTCTATTTCAATCCTCTTGGACTTAATCAAACGGATCAAGTCAAGCGTCCTCTTCTCCTATCTACGGGTTCTAAAGTCACCAATCCGCTCTTGTCGTAACTAGGACGTATCCCTAGGATGATCCTAACTCACTCTATCTCTAGGTAGTTAGAATTAAGGGACCAAAGGTCGTGTTCATAACTGTATTTTGATTCCTAGGGTGATGGTTACCTATCGGGCCTTTTCACACGTCTCTTCTAACTCGTAGAATGGCTAGTCTACCTCTCGATATGATTATTCCTGGGCTATGTTTACTTAGGCTACGGGATTCTCACTCTCGTGGCTCCTCACTGTCCCTTAGATCGATTTATCGAGTTGGCCAGACATCAATAAATGCATGAAGTATATAGTAAACATAATGAAAACAGAACACCTTCATAGATCCGTGCAATAAAAGTTCAATACATGGATAAAAGTAACACTAAGATCCACTTACTACCCTAGAGAATAAGAAACTAGCCAGATATGGTTACGTTACAATACATATTCATCGGAATTGAAAGTTACGAAACCAAAATGAAGAGAAAGTAGACAAAGGTAGAAGGGGTCTCAAACACTGATACCGAGCTTGATTCCTTAACTCTTCTACCCACGACCCTTGTTACGATGCCCCGGGCTTCGTGACTTTAATCAACCAAGAGCCTTGCCCGAGACCTTGCCCTTTTTTTATGAAAAGTTCTATCTCTCTTCTCTTTTTGTGGGGGTACCCCTCTATTTATAAGGCATTTCCACCTTCTCCAAGCTTGGTTTGGTCAGTGTGGGATAAGCAGTCTTGGGTCCCACCATTTCGGCTCAGGAGACCATGGTGCAGAGACTTGCCCATTGTGGTGCACTGAGCTAATTTTTTCTTTACTGCTTCTCCGTTCACCGTGGTGCTGAGATGTGCCCACTACGGTGAGCTGCGTCTGTTTTGCGCAGTTTAATTCATTTGGCCATAACTTTCTCATTTTAGCTCCGAATCATGTAAGGTTTGATGCAATGGATTTCTGACTCAACTAACTTTCTGATGATATCTTATTTGTCATATTTTATATTGAGGAAGTTCTAAAAACACCTAGATAAATTTAGAGAATGGATATTAACCTCCTAAGGATCATAGATACTCACATTTCAACGTTGTTCAACAAAAATAACAAGTGGAATACATGTGCTTAGCTCAAGTTTAAGGTCTAAGAGTATATTTACAATATAACTTCTGTGGTATTATCACTAGTGTCAATTGGCAATCGTCCCCTAGTTAAGAATAACACAGTGGATCACTAGCTAAGTTAGCCACCCCTGGTGCTTGTGGCAGGCCATTCTTAAAGCAAAATGGTACTAATGGGTAAACATCTTATATTTAGTAATTTTGTGAAATTACATTTTTTTATAAATTAAATTTTATTAATATTTTTATAACATGTTCCAATCGAACCCTCTGGCCACTTTAATGATTACAACAATCAATTGAAATTGGCTAGGAATAGTTTATCCTACATGAAGCATGATCTCAGAGAAGATACGACAAGATTGATTCAATAAGTGGAGGGTAAAATGTTAAATACATATTGTACATCTATTTTTAATATTTTTATTGGTTAATTATAATAATTTTTTATAATGTGATAGATGCGTGTAAACTGGGAACTAGTCGATGAGGACTGCATGTGGGGTGCCTTCAATTTTAAGGGAGGTGGTTGCTACCGTGACATGGTGGGTGACGTTTGGAAGGAAGAAGTGGCCTCACTAGATGTGGTAGGAGTTCTACAGGCAACTCCTATGTCACTTGAATTCACAGGCATTTTTGCAAATGTCAAAGGTGAACAAGGAGAAAAAAAGTCTCCCATCTAAGGTTCTTTGTACACAGGCAGGAACATATCAACAAGCACATATCAAGATCAAATGGTAAATATTACAATTTTTGTATTTTATTTAATAATTAATTTATGTTCACAAATAATTATCGCTCTCGTGCCAGGGGAAAAACTTAGGTAGAGAGCCGATCATCTTCAAGCTTTATTGCCACACGAGAGTCTTGACCTAGAAGAATAAGTGGCTAGAACCATGGGCAAAGACGGTTCAGGTAAGTGAATTCTTAATTAATTAGCTAAATTTAAAATAATTGATTAAATAATCTTAATTAAGCATGACCTAGTGGTGGCCACGAGTTGGTTTGGGCCCGAAACCAGTCAAATCGAAAAGGCCTCAAACCATGAGGTCAAATGTTCAAGGTCGGTTCCACCGGCCTTTGAAACCGAAACTGCCGGTTCTGCACTGAAATCGACGGGAAACTAAGGAAAAAAAATGAATTCAAATTCTAGCCCTCCAGCTACTCCCCCCAAGCTAATAGCCTGACACTCTCCCACCCCTAGCCCTTCAGCTATTCCCCCTAGCCCTATACCTTTTCAGCCTACCCCAAGTCCCTTTGTTTTTATATTTTTTTTCTCTCACTTTTTTTGACACTCTCTCTTTGCTATTGGGTATTTTGGGTTGTTGGATTTCCAAGGCATGGAACTGGGATGGTTCTATAGATGCCTCCCAGAACCTCATGATACCTTTCAGCCGATCGATTTGATCAACTTTGACCCTTATATAAATTTTTTAAAATTTTTTAAAAAAATCATATTTTTACACTATAAATTCATAGCATTCTAACAATACTTTTAAATACATCTCCTTTCAAGTCTAGTCGAATCGATCGATTTCGAATCGAAACCGACCAGGTTTGAACCAGTAGTTCGAAACTAGACGGAACTGTATTTCCAAACTGCCCTTAAACCGTCTAAAGAAAGGTTCATGGCCGGTTCCATAACCCCCTGGAACTGGAACTGGCCAGTTCCAGAACCGTGGCCAAACCTAGCATGACCTATTGTAGGATGTTATCGAGAAGCTATGAGAGTTCGCCTCGTCACAAGAGAGCATTGCCGACAGCACTCAACAACCCCTTCCAGATAAGATGTTTGAGATCTAGAAAGGGCTACCGGAGGAGAAAAAAGGGACGCATCAACAACCTTGGGTATTTTTTGAATCTGGTGTCTCCCAATCACCCCGGGAGAATATCGGTTCCTCTAGGACATGGGAGGTGCAGTGAGGAGATGCGTACTCATGTGCATCTAATGTCGGAGGATTTACAATCACAGATGCACTAGAGGCTTGATATAATGGAATACTTGATGAATGCAGAACTAGACCAATTTTCAGAGAGATTCGGCTAGAAAATCCCTTATCCTCTAGCAACAGGGCTAGCACAATGATGCAGAGGATGACGATAATGGGGAGGAGGACAATGCCAAGCATGTTTGCAAGTCAGGCTCAGAAATGGAATAATTAGGCTTTTACTATTTTATTAATATTTTTTATTTTTCTTGGATAAATATTATAAATATTTAATTAATGAAATTTACTTTTTTAATAATGACATTTTAGTTTTTCTATTGTTGACTTTATAATTTAATTGATTGATAAATCTAACATATAAATAATTATAAAATAAGATATTTAAAACATTTCTAAATATCAAAACTGATGAATCACTGACACACATCAATTAGAAAAGCGTTAGCTTTGTCGCCTTCTTCTAAATATCTACCAATGAATGAGCTGTCGGAAGTCAATTGGAAATGGGAGACGAAGCCATCGCTTATCCATCGGTAATCAATCCATATTTAACAATGGAATACTAACAGGTAAGCCGCCTGTAATCTGTCTATAATTAGCAATGGAGTATTGATGGATAGACCATTGGTAATTGGCACAATAGCCCACAGGTGTTCCATCAGTGATCTATCGCCATTATCGACAAATGTCCATCAAGGATCTGTTGCATTTCAATTCCTGACAAGCAAAAATGCAACAGGCTTTGGCTATCGAAAAACTGTTGGGAATCTATTAGGAATAGAATTCTTGACGGATTATTGGTGGATCATCGACAGCTTCTTCCATTGGAAAATGCCAGTTTTTTATAGTAAAATAAGAGATCGAAACCTTATTCATAGGAGTGTGGTTACCGACCACCAACCAATAAGCTTATGCTTTTGGATTGGAATGAATATTTTACTTGGTATCAGAGCAACTTACTATGTGGGTTTACACCACACCTAGTCTAAGTGTGAAACTCGTGGCCTGTAAATCTAATATCGGAATAAAAATTCGCAACTTGTAGTTGAGTCTGAGTGTGGAACTTATGGGATTATAGCCTGAGACAGGAATAAAAATGTCCAGCTCAAGGCCAGTTATTAGCTCGAGGGCAAAAGGCGGCCCGTCTCATGATAGTTTGTGCCCCGGTCCGAGACTTATTGTTGAAGGCAGGGTATTTAAAAGCACGTGTTAAGTGTGAACATGTTACTGCTGAGAACGTGTGTTAATGATCCAATCCCACATCGAACAAATAAGAGATTGAAACATGATTTATAAGAAAGTGAGTATCATCAACCTACACACTCTTTTGTAATTATTCTATCTACTTGTTTTATAATTTTCCTCTTGGACCTTTGTGATCCTCAGTCATGAAAATGGAAGGGCATATTCTCGGCCTGGAATGCATAAGTCTTCTTTTCTGCCAGAGCTCTATGATGAGCTCTCCTCGTATAGTTTGGAAAAGGGTAAGTAATTTGCATGGGCATATTGATTTTCATTTTCTCACTTAGAAGTTTTAAGTAAGGAATTTGTTAACTGACTTTATATTGGATAAAAAATCCAGACATTTAATTAGATTCATTTTAAATGCATGAATTATGTCCCAAACATACGAATACTTTTTCCTGTGTTAATGCATGTTGAATCGACGCAGGACAACAATCAATGCCTTTAAGTGAGAGTGCTATGGTGAAGTCAAAGGTAAAAATAACAATTTGTGTTTGATAATTTTTTTTAGACTAGATAGCTAGCTAGCTAGTTGTTATTTTTTTATATCGATGGTATTTAGTGCTATAGCAACTGACTAATCCATCGCCTATATATTATACGGTTCGGGATCCACCATTAATCTTCAGATACCAGCCCCTTGGGAGAGTTAAAACCTGGAACTGTCATATTGTATGTTGTCAGTTTACCAGTTGGGTTCACCTCAGAGAGGCAGCTAGACGTAATTATAATTATTTGTAGTTTACCTTCATGCTAATGATTTTTCATTATTTTTTTAGGTCAATTTTTTAAGGTCCCTCCTAAAACAGGTGAACTTTCAATTTTTTTGGGTCACTTATACATTTAGCCACGGAGGTATTAGTGACGTCTGGTGACAGAAAGGATTTTGGTCACTATATAATCTAGTGACTATATTTACATATTTTGTGACTAATAATTTAGTAGCTAAAAACCTGTTTTCTTGTAGGGATTATAGGGCACCCAGACTCGATTGTCTTGTGTGAAAGGGAAGAAAAGTTTCGTGGATGTTAGTAGAGAAATAGAATCGTGCAATAATGCTCCATATCTTTTGGGAATAAGAGGTTTTATGTTCAATTATTATAGGAAACAATTTTTTTTTCCAGTTATTCTCCTTTTCTATCACCTAAACAAGTATACGTTATCAAGGACCTCTCATTCTCCACAATAATCCTCCCCTACAGTCCAAACAAAAGAAAGCACTTTCTACTTATTAATGATGGTACTTCTCAATGTGTCAATATATAGATATATATATATATATGTTGTCCAACTTGCCCACTTGCCAACTTGAAGCAATTAGATAGAATCATTGAGGTGTAACATCATGCCATGGACAAAAGTTGTTTTACTGTTTTTTTAATATCATTTTTTATAATGGATGTTTGCATAAACCACTTGTCCAATTTCGAATAGATAGAAAGATGTACCTTTCGATTACAAAGAATGTATATGGATTTTTAAAAGAATAGAATAAGATGGAGAATGAAAGGGTATGGAAATTTTGAGTTTTGATAATCGAATTCCCGATCATTTCATTGGTGTTCAGCTATTGCCACACAATGTATGAAGGGTCCACTACGTTGGAGAAAGGAGTTACCAATGATGGAACTTCGTTTCTTAGTGGTTCTTTGCTGTATGACGAGTTGTACTTTCTTCAGTTCTAATTGCAATCAGTTAAAAAAACATCTACCTAATATGTTCATATATAAAGTAGAGGAAAATCTTGAGAATTGAATACTTGTTTCAAGTTTAAATATGAGCAAAACTAGTGGAATTTACTAACAACAACATAGCAAAGGCATTTAATCTGCAAAGAGATCCAGAATCAGATCCAAATTAATGTAGTATAAGCAAATGGATAAGTAATCTATTGAATTAATCCCTCATAGTAAATAGATATTATTGCTACTTCAAATATGAAGTTAAAGAGATCAAGTTTGAAATGAAGAGCTACGTGATAGAACTATAATTAAATATAAGACCAACCATTATTTGTTGGACTTGAAAAGTAGTTAGAATAAGAAAAGGAGTGTGGTAAGACCCTTGCATTTATATTTCTTGAATTAAGAAATATGTGAATCATAATCCTGATGCATATTGATAGAAATTATTCAATTGTTACTAGGCTCTTAGTAGGATAATATATGAAAAAATAAAATAAAAGTACATAAAGATGCGTGCGTGCAGTTCTGAAATGATAATTGGCTATAGCTTCATGGAAAAGTTGAAGACTGCTCTCTTTAAGGGTGTACACAAGTACCCGATAGACTCAGAATCAGTAGGAACCTACCCGATATGCTGGGTTCCAAGTAAATGTTAATTAAAATTGGGTAGAGTCAGGATAATAGAATTAGGAACCGGCTAAAATAAGTTTTGGTTCCAATTCCAAGCACTTAAGTTATCCAAAACTGAAATTGAAATGTTACCCATAAACATTGTACTATATTATAATGACCAATAAGGTACCCGAACATGTAGTACAATGCAGGTTCAATTTTTTATAGAGTAAGATTCAAATATCATAAAAATTACAGGATACTCATGACCTATTTGTTCTATTACAAGACTCATGACCCACTATGCCTGTTGCCCTTGAATAAAAAGGGTCGCAACCCCTTTATTTTCCGGCTTCTTTCCAACTTTGTTCCATGAGTCTGAATCCATCTTCTTGGTTAAGTTGGTCCGCCATTATATACCTGTATTAAGAAAAAGTTCGAAAGCACCAACATTATTGAGAGAGAACTCGAAATAATTAACCATAATTCAATTCCACTCACTTAAGAAAAACCAATCGATTATGTGTAAAAATCATATAAAACTTGATAAACTCACTTGAATCTAGGTTCAAAAATATGTTCAAATTAGCACATTCATATAATTAACTGGCATCTATGCCAACACCTCATGAAGGGGCAAGACTTGACATTCTCGGGTGGTGAAGCTCTCCTAACAGAGCGTTGTTAGTTAAGTCAGCTTACAGTTTTATAATCAGTGGGTTGCTGCATGATCCAAGTAGTTTATGAAAGTCAATATGGAGGTGGAATGGACCGCAACATATTTGAGCCTTCCTATGGTTGGTTGGCCATAACAGGCCTCAGGCAAATGAAATTTGTAACTCTTGGGTAGTCAGTGTTTCCACTAGATGCCCATTCGATCGTGATGCTGCGGAGTAGGTGCTTCACACCATTCGTGATTGCAGAGAAGCCCGTACAATATAGAACGGTGTGATCCCGACTGTCTTCTCCACACGTCTCAACAGCCCCAACCTACAAGAACAGCTCCATTCGAGTCTAGCTCAGCACAAGGGTACCACCCAGCGCGATCGGTTGCCACGTAGGACAAAATAGGGTTACCATCGATCAATTTTTGAAGTGTCCCTCAAAAATCGAAGATTTAGGGTAAATCCCTTGAAAATCCAGCATCCCACGTCAGTAAGTAAGCAAGTGAAAATAGCAATAAGAAACAACGAAGCCAAACAAACGCACGCAGACAAAGAACAGCTTCGAAAATTGATAACTGCAAGCAACGATACACTTGCAAATGGGCTGGCAAAAAACATTGTCGTACCGATTGTTGTCCATGTTCCCTCCATCCGATGTTAAATCTTCTGTCCATATGCATCAATGTAGGGTCCCTCCAAGAAATGCTAATTGTCAACTTGTTGATGTACATTGTCAGTTACTCCAAGATGATTCAAAATCATCACCCCAAAAAAAGAAAAAAGGACGATTCACAATTGGTATTTTTTTCTGGGTCTGCACTTTTAGCATCCAAAAACTCTACAAACCTTTGACTAATCCAATTGAAGTCAGGTTATCCTATTACGTGGTAAAACTCACGTAACGTGAGTTTTTCATTCACAAATACTCAAATCCAATATCATTATTTAACAATGCAAAGTGTAGAGTCACTTGAATCTATTCATATTGTTCACAGTTAATATTTTAGAACCACACTCAAACGAAATATAGCAGCAAATGCTTTGATTTTTCTTAAGCACTTAATGGCTACTTAATTTCTCTCTAGCAATATGTGGCGGCCTTTCGTCTTGTAACAATAGTTGAGTGGATTTTTTTCCTTAGATTTGGAAATTTAGTTTAAGAGGGTGAAACTCAAGGAAAATAAAGAGAAGGATAAAGGCATCAATTCAATGGGATAAGATAAGATGATTTAATGGAGAAAAGAAAGTTAAAATCATAGAATTTATCTAATTTTTCATAATTTTTTCAAAATTTAAGTAATTCCCCTGTTTACCCGCTACGACCTTCTTGAAAGCCAACTTATAACTATCGTAATTTTTTACTATTGGGCTCGGGATCCTTTCTTTTCTTGGCCCAATAATCAGGAGAGGTAAGAGCAAATGAATCCTCGTACTGGGATTCAAATTTAAAAATAATTATCCACGGTAAAAGATCCGATACAACCTTAAAAGCCCTTCACTACCACCCCTCTCATACCGAAATTGGAATCCATCCATGGAAGTCTTCATCTGATCAATCAACTTGAATCGTCAATTGCCCACTACTAGAGCTGGCCTGTTTCTCTGCGGCTCTCGTTACTAAGGTGATCAACGCCAAGGCTACAAGAGTGAGTAAAACAGGAGAAAGTCTTGTACGTAATGGTATCAATATGTGGTCATACTTATGTTATAATACCTCAAATCAAATTTAATTATTTTCTAGGATTATTTTTTTTATTTTAGTGTTTTATAAAAAAATTAAAATCATCCGGATTTCAAGGCACCTGAGCAGCCTGCTTGCTCCAGCAAGGATAGGGGTAGAGACGAGTATTCAATAGAGTCGTTCTTGCAACATGAAGATCCAAAGTTGAGTATAAGCCTTGTATTGATATCAAGAGACTTGTTAGATCGGTGATACTATAATAAACTGACTGCGGCATTGGATCTATCCCTGGAATTGAAAAGGCTAAAGATATTGGGGATGTCTCATGATAAGTCAAAAGTTTAGAGAGATGAAGAGTCGGGACAAGTTGCAAATTAGTTTTAAGGAATGAGAGCTATGTGAATCATGATCATCTACTGAGATCTAAATTAGAAATATGAAATATCTTGTATTGAATTTGTACAAATCTTGTAAAGATTTTATTAATTTAATTTTCTCGTTTGAAGGGATTTTTTTTAATCTCATAATCAATTTGTTTAAAAATATTGCCAAGGGATATAATAGAGTAATTAAATTAATCTCGTGAATGCAGATACCTCATTTTAGCCTAGAAAGTACCTAGATCTCGGCATTGAAAGTTGATTAAGCCCATACTTAATCCAATATGATATTACATAGTAGAGCCAGGAATCCAATTAGATTCATCACTGAGCAAATTTGAATTTAATGCAAATAGCATTAAAATAGCCTCAATTTGACATATCGTGGACTCCGAGCTTCGATTCAAAGAAGAAAATATAATTTTTTAAGTGAAATTGGTTGAATATGTCAAATTCATTTATCTTGGCTAATTTTAACTAAAAAATCATAATTAATTATTGGGAGGCCTAAATTAAGAAAAAGTAGTTTTATTTGATCCCTAACTCATTAAAGATTAAAGAAAAATAGAACAAAGTACTAAAAAATTGAGAATAAGCTCAGGAAATAATGAATTTTGTGCGTCGGAAAGTTGTAGGGGTCAGTAGAGATTAGAAAAATTTAAAAATTACATGAAGCGTATTTAATGATCTTTCCTCAAATTTCTTTTTCCAAGCTAACAGAGAGCGGACGGGCAACAAAGAGGAGGAGAGGAGAGCCTCCATCGGAAGCCTCTACCATAGTAACACCATCCTCCGCCATCTGCTTGGTGTCCGCAGCAGGAGCACCATCTTCACCATCGCCAACAGCTGCATCCTTGATTTCATCTCTGGTGACCCTTTCCCCCTCCATCCTTCCTTTTTTCGAAACTCTCCTAGCACCGCTCCATCACCACCCTAGACCAAGCTTATGCCGTCGCATCCATCTCCGAACCCTCCCAATGCCCCTCCAATAATAGTCGTCTTCTCCTTGACCACAACCCCTAACCATTTCCATCACTGCTTAAAAATCACAGCTCCTTGTCATCTCTTCAATCTCGAGCCATAGAGCCCTCATCAAGCCATCCTCCTCAGTTCGACACCTACCACCAAGCTTCTCAGCTTGAGCTCTAAGCTCCTGAGAATATAGAGCTACCGGAGCACTACCATGGCTCATCACTGCTCCAACCGAGACCTTATCTAAGTTGATTGGTAAGTAGATAAGGATTATCTGATGTGATCCAAGATACAGCTCGAAGAATGAAATCAAAGTCTTTCAAGGTCCAATGATGAGAAGCTCAAGTGAGACGAAATGGAGGACATGGATATGCATACAAGTGACGAGCAAGTATGATACCAAATGATGCGAATCTTGCCAACACCGTGATGAAATGCATACCAAGTATGATATGAACCTCGCCAACTTGTGACGAACCTGTATTCAACTAAGGTCCAGGAAACGTGTCCTTCTCAAGCTCTAATGGTGGAACGCTGACCCATTACCTATAATGATATAAGAACCTTGGTATGGTGAAGATGCCACAATCAACTATGGAATAGTTGATTGATAAGTCGAGGTTGAACGCCACGGAATACTCCGATAAGTTTGAATAGTTTTTCAAAAAAACCAAAGAGAATAAAAATCTCACACTTCATTAATGAATAGTCTAATCTCCAGATTCGTCTGCAAGTACCAGCCTTTAAATAGGCCAAAGTACAATATTACATCAAAAATAATCTTCCTAAATAGTTCTCACGAGATAGGAAACTAATTAAAGAACAAATCTAAATGTTACTTCAGAGAAATTCAAAATATTATCAATATCTTCATAACTAAACAAAGGAGAAGGTAATATATTCCACTTATTAAAAGAGGAAAGTGATATATTTTATAAGCTAACTTAAATATATCATCATTAACTTGTATTGCTCTTGCCCTTGTAGGTGCTCTTAACTTCCCTTTCTTGAAAATATTCTTCCTTTTTATATTTGACTAAAATATATTTCTTTAAACTACTTGCCCTCTTGACATTCAACCGAAATATATTTCTTGAAGCACTTGAACTCTTAATGCTCAGCTCATCATTTGTCCCTTTTTGAAATATCATGGATAATGTTGAGTCATTCAGTTTGCTCATCATTTGTATGCATATCCATGTCCTCCATTTCGTCTCACTTGAGCTTCTCGTCATTGGACCTTGAAAGACTTTGATTTTATTCTTCGAGCTCGTATCTTGCATCACATCATTCTCCTCCTCTTGAAAAGGATTTGTCCTAAAATCATGACTTACATAAAAAGACGATAAATTACAAACTTGGAAAGTATGATTGTCTTTATACTCGCTTTGTTGTTCAAATTTGTAAGCATCTTCTTCCTCATCCCCATGAGGATGTCGCTTTGAACGTCTTTGAATATGAATCATCTTCTTCCTCATGTGCAATGAATTACAACCACCAGAATCAAAAACAAAATTCTTGCTGCCACTATTGGGGTGCGTGGCTTTCACATGATTTGACTTAGCAAATTTACCTTTCATCATCCCACATAAGTGAACACATCCACTTGAAGGTAAAGATGTTAAATCCATAAGAATCAATAAATTAAAACCATATACTTGCTTTGAATGAGAAAACTTAGTGGTAGAAGGAATGACACTAGAATGAGTAACCTTAACATTGGGAAAACAATATTCCCATTCTTTAAAATCAATTTTTGCATAGCAATTTAAAAATAATAATTTGTTTCCGTGTTCTCTTATATTTATCCTAGTGTAGTTCAGAACTTGGCTTCTTTATTCAAAATAAACACACTGTGTAACCTCAAAATCATTTTAAAGATCAAATCATCATGTGTGGCATCATACATTATATGACAAGGAATAAAGTACCAATATAAGATAGATAAGCAATGGAAACTACTTACCTGACTTACCAAAATAGATGATTGCCTATCTTGGATCACCTTTTTCTCTTCAACAAGATATTCAATCTCTATAGCACTTACAAGAAAAACAACCTTATCCATACAAAAATTGCCAATTTCATGTTTACCAAATAATGATTCTTTCCACAAAACATCGAAAACAAGTATCGGATATTCATGATGATCAACTAGGCTCTTACAAAGTAGATAAATGCAAATAAATTGTCTCATAAGTCTCATGAAAGCACTTGGTAGATGCATCACATAGTCAAACAAATCATGAGTTACGTTAAAGACAATGTTCAACTTATGATCTTCTCTCACCTTAATATGATGGAACTATCTTTCAAAATCAATCTTTGAAATCATATATGCATTACGCAATCTATTTAATATGTCATCTAAATAATGAATAGGATTAGGGCACATTACCTCGATGTTATTGATGAATCTAAAATTAGCAAATCTTTTCCATGTTTGATTCTCATGCCTTAGTAACATCAAGACAATAAAGGGACTCATGTACTCACTAGCTTGTAGATTTACCACTTGCTCATTGGCTTGTAGTTGGATCTCCTTCATCTCCTTATGATTACTTGTGGTGGCTAGTTGGTTTGGACTTGATCCTTGATGCACTCCCTTGAATTCCTGCAAATAAGAAATAATATTGCTTGGGAAGTATCTAACAAGATTGCTGGTAAATAAAACTGGCTCCTTAGTCATAAGGGGCTTATATAAAATTAAAGAACTCTCAATCTCACGGTCTTTTTCCTCTCTTGCACTCACCAATAAAACATTACCCTTATTTTCCCTCTCCACAATCTCTTTTCTCTCGTTTTCTTTTTCCATGACTTTAATCTCTTTCTCTTTTTCATTGCTCTCTATTTCTTGACACTCATCTATCTTTTTCACACTATTTCTTTTGCTCACTCTCCCTTTTTTTATCACACTCTTTTTTTTATTATTCTTTTGGCTCTCATGAATTTGTGTAATACTTACAGCTTGTTTAATACTTACAGCTTGTTTAATGCTTATAGCTTGTTTGACTTCCATAGATGGCTCAGAATATAACTTCATTGAGGGGACCTCAACTTGCTGAGAGGTTGATCTTGAAGAACTTGTTGCAGCCATGGTTGTACTCCATTCATCCATGTTTCTTTGTTTCAACCGCCATTCAACTTTCATGGCATGAAGCAACATATCATTGAGTTCCTCATGGTAATGCATCCCCATAACATCAGCAATTTCACGATTTAGTCCGCTTAAGAACCTGTCTATGGTGGCTTCAATATCCTCTTCTACATTAGCTCCGCTTATTACAACCTCCATCTCTTTGTAACATTTGATAACGCTCTTTGATACCTAAATGAGATGCTGTAATTTGTTATGCAATTCCCGGCAATAGGAACTTGGAAGGAATCGTCGCCTCATTATTGACTTTATCTCATTCCATGTCTCAACGGGTCACTCTCCATTCTGTCTCCTGCTTGTAATAATCCGATCCCACCAAATAATAGCATAGTCAGAGAATTGAAAAGAAGCAAGTTGTACCTTTTTCCTTTCGAAGTACATATGATGTTTGAAGACCATCTCCATTCCTTCCTTCCACAAAAGGTAAGCTTCGGGATCGTTTTTGGCTTGGAACGTTGGAAGTTTCACCTTTGTATTAGCTAAACCATCATCCCAACTTGATCTTCTTGATTCTTTATCTTTATGCAGAAATTCAAATCTTTTTCCTTCTGATTGTACCTCAATCCGATCCATCTTCTTGTGGATTTGCTTGAATTCATCTTTCACCATCATCCCTACTTTATGTATGAATGCTTGTAGCCATAGTTCATCGGATGAGCTTTCCTCTTGATGGTGTGACATGCTGAGAATTGCAAAAAATATTAGGACCTCACAAACACTCCCTCACGTGTTTCACTCAAGAATGGATTCACTCCATTTCACTCATATTTGCACTCAAATGGCTTTTACCCTCTAATAATCTCACCACTCTTGCCTTTTTCCACTATTATATTCTCTTTTAGTTCTTTTCAAACTAAACAAATAAAAATCAGAATGTTCCGCAACAATCCACCGCAACAATCCACCACAACTTTACCAAGATTCAAAGAGAGACTGTAGGGCCGGGTTCAAAAGTATTAAAAAAAAATCAAGAGTATGAAGGAGATTACAGACTTGAGAATAATAGATCAATTGAAATGAAACAACTTTGAGTAAGAAGATGTTTATAGCTTTATGAATGGACAAATAAATCTTGAACTTGCTCAATATCTCACTTTTTTGATTTTTTTGCCTTTCTTTTTGCTGATACTTTTTTTCTTTCCTTTTTTTTACTTTTTTTATTTTGTAACTTTTTTATTTCTTTTTTTTGCTTTTTTTTTTACTGTTGTTTTTGTTACTTTTTCTGAAGAAGATAATAGAAAAGAAAGAAGATAAGGAAAAACAGAGAAGATGAAAGAAAATAAAGTTAAACTAAATGGATAAATAGAAACTAACTTAGAACTTTGGCTCTAATACCAAATGATTTGAACCTTGCCAACACCGTGATAAAACCTGATACCAAGTATGATATGAACCTCACCAACTTGTGACGAAACTCGTATTCAATTAAAGTCTCCAGGAAACGTGTCCTTCTCAAGCTCTAACGGTGGAACCTTGACCCATTAGAGAGGTAAGAATCTTGGTATGGTGAAGACGCCACAATCAACTATGGAATGGTTGATCGATAAGTCGGGGTTGAATGCTACGGAATACTTCAATAAGTTCAAACAGTTCTTCAAAGAAACCAAAGAGAATAAAAATCTCACACTTTATTAATGAATAATCTAATCTCCAAATTCGTCCGCAAGCACTAGCCTTTAAATAGGCCAAAGTATAATATTACATCAAAAATAACCTTTCTAAATGGTTCTCATGGGATAGGAAACTAATTAAAAAGCAGATCTAAGTGTTACCCCAGAGAAATTATAAAATTTTCTCAATATTTTCAGAACTAAATAAAGGGGAAGGTAATATATTCCACTTATTAAAAGAGGAAAATGATATATTCTAGAAACTAACTTAAATATATCATCATTAATTTGTGTTGCTCTTGCCCTTGTAGGTGCTCTCAACTTCCTTTTCTTGAAAATATTCTTCCTCTTTATATCTACCCGAGATGTATTTCTTCAAAATTCTTGCCCTCTTGACATTCAACCGAAATATATTTCTTGAAGCACTTGCACTCTTAATACTCAGCTCATCATTTGTCCCTTTTTGAAATATCGTGGATAATGTTGAGTCATTTAGCTTACTCGTCACTTGTATGCATATCCATGTCCTCCATTTCGTCTCATTTGAGCTTCTCATTATTGGAACTTGAAAGATTTTGATTTCATTTTTTGAGCTCGTATCTTGGGTCACATCATTATTTGATCCTTCTCTGACCTTCAGTGGATTTTAGTCCATGTCTTGCCTGTGTAACTTTGTTGTTACTATTAATAATTTGAAGATTGACTGACATTGTGAAGGGGATGGCCATAGTGGCTCTGTTGACTGTACATAAGTAGGATTGATCCATTATTGCGATTTCTTGCTTCGTTTATGGACTGCATCTTGCTGATAGTATTGAATATGTCACCCGCTAATGGTTATTTTAAAATAAAATTAGATGTTTGGAGATCCTACTCAATGCTCTCTGATGCAATTCTCTCTATTAGTGTTGTTATCCTGGGTGGCTTTTTGGCCTTGGATTGGTATTGTAGTTGATGTGTGGTTTGTCCTTAGCCCTTGTGTCTCCTCACTATTTTCTAGAAACTTGCAAGCCCTCATACTCATTAGTGAAACATTGGTGGTCCACATCTTCTGCAGCATATTCATTCATGTTGTTAGTCGGTTGAATGGCTTCAGGCCCTTCCATGTTGTTTTGCTGGTAGCCAGCTGAACCTTCTTGAGTTGCAATACCATCCATTCATGTCATAGCTTATCTCCTATTGCTGATTTGCATGCAAATGCTTGGCTATTGTTTCCACTGCTGATTTATTATCCGAATTTTTCGCTGACATGATTCAGGTTTTAAAGCAAATTTTTGCAAGTGTTTTGTCATTGTCGCCTGAGACTTAGGGCTGCAACGTCCTGCCAATGTTTAGCTACTTTCGGCTCGATGTCTACTTTCATTTTCAATGACATTTCAATGGAAAATAGGGTCATCAGGTCATGCTTGCGTTTAGCAGCTCCTTCCTCCGTGTCCTCACTCATTTCCAAGGATGTTTTGATAAGAGTAGAGCCGTTTACTGTTCGTTGCTGCAGCTGGTACTTTGCCCAATGATTTTCCATGTTTTTGATGTAATTTTGAGGGAATAGGGCCATTTAGCATCCTTAGTTGCGGCAGCTCCTTACGTTGTGGTTTCTCCCATTTTCTATGCCAGTTTCGGGTAGAACAGAGCCTTAGTCTACAGATCTTTGCTGCATCTTTCTCCTTTATTTTCGTGGTATTTTTGGATAAAAATGAGGCTGCATGAAGTCCATAGCTGTAGCAGCTCCTTGCTCAATGATTTTTTCCCATTTTCGCTGCCATTTCGAAGAGATTAGAGCCTTAGTTTAGGCCTACTAGTTGCTACAGCATTTGTGGTCATTTGGTGCTGGTTTTTAAGGTGTTATAGCCTCCAAGTTCCAAGATTTGTGGCTGTTCAGTGTTTTTGCAGTTTTGTGATTGTTTAAGGCTTGTTTCTAGTTGTTCTTTAGCTCTTGACTTCATGTTTTAAGGTTGTCACTTGCTGCTCTATTTTGTAATGGTTTAAGGCTTGTTCATAGTTGTTTTTCAGCTTTTAGTTTCAAGTCTTTGGCTTACAAAGAGCTGTTGTATTTCCAATTCATTTGATGTTTGTTCCTCCCTATTCTCCAGTTCTTGATCTCGGGTCTCAAGTGTTGATTTAGTAGTCTTGCTCCCCCATATCATAAATCCTATATCTTAGTCCATCATTTTAGGCATACTGCATACAAATACATAACTTAGGACATTATGCATACTGGTCCCTCATTTTTTGAGTAGTGCACACTAGGCCATTATTTAAGGCATTTTAGATACTTGCCCCTTATCTTTGAATTTTGCAGATTAATCCTCAAGCGGTCTGAATAAATGTTTTGGGATTTAGGTAGAGAGCGAGAGAGATGATGAATGCTTGTAGCTGATATAGTGGAACCTTTACTTTCTATTTCAGGTAGATTAGGTCATGTTGTGGCATGCTAGGGCAAGTGCTTCAATTATTGATTTTGATATTGGAACATCGATTCGAACTGCGATCAGGAAAACAATTTGACGAATTAAAACATGCAAGCAAACAAACAACCTAAAATTAGGGATGGATATCGATCTCTAGCGTGTCAATTGGCTTGTGAGCCTTTCAATCGTAACAAGACCCCGAAATCGAAACTCTAGTTCAAGACCAACGAATAAGTACACAGATGGTTAGTATCGTGCCCCTCTAGATAAATAATAGGCTTCTGATCGACCTTAGAACTGGTCCTTAAGCGATTAGTGACAACTCCAAAAATCTAAACACAATCAAAATCTCAAACTAAGCATCATGCGTTCTTATAGCCTTTGGGGCTACCCTGGTAAGAAATTTTCACGTCCAATAGTAATCTCGTATTTTTCAAGGAGATTTCTTGAGGTTATATAAGGAGTTTTGCACAGTGGGTTACATGTTTTGTAAGGGAAAGGTAGCACCAACCAAGCTCGAGAGGTCGACTCCAAATAAAAAATAATTGGGTGATCCCAGAGTTGGTTGTAAATGATTGTTCAAAATGTACAGCAACGAGTTAATGGCACCATCAACATGTGTGAGGTGCATTTGGTTGGCTAGGCTTTCACTCAAATTGAAAAGAATGATTTTCATGAGACATTTGCTCCATCACTGAAACTTGTGATATTTCATTGTTTGTGAACCGTAGCAGTAGCTCCAAGTTCTCTCTATGGGGATTGTATGCAATCTATGCAAATCACTATACGAGTTATGACAAGTTTCATGAAACTAGTTCAGCAAGTTTGCTACTGCAATTCAACAATATGGTTTTATACAAGCAGGTGTCAATCACTCTCTCTTCACTCTTTGAAGAGGTTTTATAATTTTTTTGGTACTAATTATGGATTATTTCTAAACCAAAAATAATATACTCTTGATATTCTTGATATTCTATTAGAATATGACATGTTAGGCTCAAGGCCTTCTCCTTTTCTCCACGGATAACAACATAAATTAACTGGCGACTCTACTCTATGTTATCTAATTTGGAAAATATCTTCATCGAGTGGGCCAATTGATTTATGTCATGATTTATCCAATTCGAGAAAGTTCTTTCTTATATTGTATAGTTGGGCATCATGTCTCTTATTGTTGCTTCAAATCCACGATGGTGAGCAACAATAGCTGAGGAAAATCGTGCTCTAGAGACAAATGGCACTTGGACTATTTAGCAGTTACCTCCTGGTCTGCACATAGGTTTACAAAATCAAATAACTGGTCGATGGCACCATAGAGACATATAAAGCATAGCTAGTGGTTAAAGGGTTTACCCAACTCGAAGTTATAGACTTCCATGATACTTTTGCTCTAGTCACCAAAAACTGCAAACTTACTATGTAACGTGTCCATTCGGCGGCAGTTATAACGTATCAGAACTGGAGTTTGAGAGCCTCAAGCGTCGCTCTAGCATCGCCGGAGGTAGGTGTCGTTCCAGTCCGGGACCTGATGCTGCTTGACACACACTGTCCTAGCACAGGCATTGGCGCAGGCATCGAGTGAGGACACACCCCAGACAGTGAAACGGGTATCCAAGGTCGGGTCTTTGAAGAAGGACCCAACCTTCTTTAGCATCCTCTTTGAAGTGCGCACCCTCTCACACACAATGATCTCCTTGGAGCTCTTTCATCTGCCGCTTGCGCTCTTCAGCCTCTGCTCGTTGGCTTGCCTCTTCTTCATCCTCCAAGCCTACCCTCCGACTATGCCTAGGATCAAATTTTTTCCTACTGACAGAAATAAGCATTTCATTGGACAAGAAGAATTGAGCAACACACCCATGATATTTAAGAATCATGGTGTTCCCTTAACATAATGGGGGTAAATGCAGCTTTTTTTCCACAGACGGCAGAACAAGAAACGAGATCATAGCAAGCCTTTAATTCCTTATTTAACGACTAAGTTCCATCCGCACTCCAATCGTAGGCCAGAGATTTCTACGGAATTGTAAAACCTAAAAATGAAGCTCATCGCTCACATTTTCCACTTCAAGTAGGCAATGGCATGGGGCCGTGGTAGCAGAAGAAGTCGGGTTTCTGATTGGTATCCACCGAGAGTGATAGGAAGGGAGATTGTGAAGGAGGCGGAGGCAGGTGAAAGCTCCGGGTTCAACGACACTAAGCAATAGCACTAGTTGAGGAGCAAGGGGAGTAGAGGGGAATTTCAAGAGATGAAATCTATCTAAGAAAATGGGCTTGAAACTTTTTAAAGATGGGCCTGATAGTTGTTTTTATTTCTATTTTTATTTTGTTATATTATTATTATTTAAGACAAATCATTCTAATTTTCAATTTTATCACTTATTTTAATTTTAACCAAGAAAATAATATGATTTACCCAATTAGTACAGTTTTGTCACTTGTCAATATTCAATTCTAACACTGTTAATTTTCTCTGTTAAGTACATATGTAGTGTCCTCCACATGTGTGGAGCATCAATAAATCAATAAAACTAATAAAAATTTCATGAAAAACAAGAGATACTCCTAAAAAATTCATAGAAATTAAGAAAGATTCTTTAAAATTAAAGAAAAAATATTTATTTATTGACATGATAGCAATATATATTGTGATGCGTCTTGTTCTATACACCAAAGTTAAATATGACATATGCACTTAATGGAGAAAATTAATGGAGTTATGAAAAATCAATAGGTGACAAAATGGGATAATGGAGTAAACCACGTGATATTTTAAGCTAAAAATAAAGAAAGTAATATAATACCTTATGCTAATATATTAAACAATTACTAGGCTAGTCAACTTCTTTTCTTAAAAAGTTCAGTTTGCTTAGCAACTCGTTGGATGTCTTATCCACTTTTAAATATGATATAATATATTATGCTAATATGTTAAACAATTATTAGCCAAATTTAATATGTAATCCATACATTTGGCTCATCTAAGAATTTCTCTTAGCAGGTTTTTCGTGGGTCTCGTCGCCATGGCAGGTGTTAATCTCACAAGCTTATGAGAAAGTCCACATGCAAAGCTTGGGTGGCTGATAACTCTAGGAAAAATAGATTTATTAAGTTACTTTTGAATGTTAAATGGTTGTGAAATCATAAGTTGAAGGCAGAATTATATTTGTTTTAGATATACTGCTCATTAGTCTCCTTGAAGATGTTCACATGGGAATTGGAATATTTTCCTTCTATTATTAGAGACATTTTCGGAAACTAAGATTTGGACGGAATAATATCTTGAGTGAAATTAGGAAGGAAAAATCTCTCCTTAAAGAGGAGGAAAATAGAGTGAAAGGATCCCTTGGTGGAGCGCATTTAAGAGTAGAGAAAGGAGCCATTTTTGAAGACAAGAAAGAAGATCAAGATCTTGAAGATCCGATTCGAGTCAAGGCGTCAAATTAGTTTGCATCATTTGCTACTTCCTTTCCTTGTTATCATTAGAACCATGTCTTCTTTCCTCTTGATGTCGTTAGTTTTCATTTCCCTCATCAACTAACCATTCCATCCTAAGGTTTAATTTCTTTTTTGATAAGTAATTGTTTCATTTGATTATCAATATGCTATGGACAAAATGTACAATCAGTGTGCATAATTGAGTACATTCCTCTTCAGACACAATTTTAGAGATGGGACTTTTGCCAACTTAGCCTCTAGTAATGGGATGGACTTAATCCTACCACTGATCAAATTCAAAATGGATGCTTGGAAAAGATGGGGGGTCTAGAGCTATTCTGAAAGATTCCAACATTTTGTTCCCTCCATATCAGATATATGAAGCAGGTGACAGCAGTCTTGATCACGGTTGAGAGGATGGATTTTGCTCTCCTAAACCCGGCAATCCATTGCAATTCCGAATCCCAATCTCCTATTGATCTCTGGATTTGTAGTGTTAAGAGGGTGGCAGACCATAGAATCTTGATTGCAGAACATTCAAAAACCTAAGATTTAATTTCATATTTATCTCAATTATGTTTATTGATTAATTGTATTACTTGTATTATTGTCATCCTTAATACGACCTAATTGCCTAATCAACAATTAGGTTGAAGTGGAAACCTAATTGAACTTGATAGGGGAATATTAAATTAAGACAAGTCTAATATAACTCAGGTTAATTCGTGTTACAGACAAGAATATTTGTGAGAGGGATAGCATTATACCCGATCACCTAGGTAACCTATTAGGGTTGGAACTTAAAGGGCTTCATGTGTTGACCACCTAGAAATAGAGTAGACTACCACAATCTTGAGAATATGGTCTTACTATAAGCGAGAGTTGTATAAGCAAAAATAGAGCCCTAGGTTAATAACATTAATTAATTGGCAGCATAAGTAGAGATAGATCGAAGTTGGACTAATAACTATGAGGAGTTGCAATCTTTAGGTTTCCATAATCTAAATTCTCATCATTTGATTTCTTCTATTTATTTGACCTCAATTTTGACTATTTGAATAAGGGTGGTTGTTCTAATTTTAATAATTAGTCAGATTTTGAAGTTAGGTCTTTGTGGGTATGATACTCGATCTCATCACTATATTACTTGTTTTGACAAGTGCAATTGTGTATTCCGATTTTAAAATCGTAAATAAGTTTTGGGCCCCATTGCAGGTACCTATTTTAAAAATTTCCATTGATATTAAAACTAAGCGAATTACTCCTAGTTCATTATTTTAATTTTATTTTAATTTTTGTCTTTCAGGTACTACTTGTTATATGAGCCGAGCTGGTGGTGGTGAACTTGTCCCTTATAATCCAGAAATTAAAAGGACCTTCCATCAAAATTTAAGGGAACAAAGGCAATCACGCAGTGGACAAGCTATGATGGAGGAGGGGAGAGAGAACAACTCCCTCCTGCTAAGGGAGAAGTCTTGGCATGGGAGCCAGAAGCTAATTGATGCGAACCTTACCAACACCGTGATGAAACCTGATCCAAATATGATATCAACCTCACTAACTCGTGATGAAACCTGTATTCGACTAAGGCCTCTAGGAAATGTGTCCTTGTCAAACTCGAAAGGTGGAACCTTGACCCGTTATTTATAAAATGCTAAGAATCTTGCCATAGTGAAAACGCCACAATCAACTATGGAAAGGTTAATTGATAAGTTGGGGGTGAACGCCATGAAATACTTCGAGAAGTTCAAGTAGTTCTTCAAAGAACTAAAGAGAATAAAATCTCATACATTATTAATGAATAATCTAGTCTAAATTCGTCCAAGACTATGCACTAGTCTATAAATAGGCCTAGATTACAAGATATGCAAAGATTTTATTGTCAAATTGCCCCTAGATAATAGGAAACTAATAAAAAAACAAATCTAAAAGATATCCTATAGAAAACTATGCAATACAATCTACATCTTCAGAAGTATCTAGATAGCTCGAATATATCATAATATATTTTATAGTGAATCTTCTAATCTTGTGCTCTTCTTGCCACCTTTGAAATCTTTGACTTTTATTGATGGTGATTTTGCAATATATATGCTGCGAGTAATATATCTTCTTTATTGTTGGACTTGTCTTAAATATCTTTGACATTATGCTTCAATAATGGTTGACCATCACTTGTAAGCAAGTTCGCATCCTTTAATCATCTCGCTTGAGCTCTTGTCACTGAATCAAGAGGAACATCAATTGCATTCTTCAAGGCCATGCCTTCAATCACATCACTAATTAGAGACCTTAGCCATGAACCTTGTGGGATTATGCTCAACTGCAAGTGATGAATTGATCCAGCATAGTGAGGCCTGTACATTCCAACAAATAATTTTGAAAACAAGTTTGTCATCATGCACATGTTGTAGACATTAGGCTCTTTTGGGAGAATGCCAAATGAAGATCCTCATGATCATCTTGTAAAATTCTTGGAGATCTGCGACACTTTCAAATTCAATATAGTGCTAGCTGAAGCTGTCAGAATGCAGCTTTTCCCGTTTTCATTAAGGGACAAGGCAAAGGTTTGGTTAAATTCTCTTCAGCCAAGCTCTTTCAACACCTGGGAGTGGTGTCTCAGAAGTTTCTCAACAAGTACTTTCCACCAAGTAAGACTATGAGACTAAGAAATGATATCATAACACTTAGGCAGCACACTATAGAAAATGTTTACGACGCACGGGAGTGATTTATGGAGTTAATGCAAGCATGGCCTCACCATGAAATTTCCTATTGGTTACTAATCCAAATTTCTTATAATGGTCTTGCAGCTTTGGACCACAATTGATGCAATAGCAGGAGGGTTCATCATGAGGAAATCTGAGGTAGAGGCTTATGAGCTGCTAGAAGAAATGGCTAACAAAAATTATTAGTGGCCAACCGAACGACTCTTAGCAACTAGAGGAGCTACAGAGATCAATTCAATTGATACAATTGTGGCATTGACAGTGAAGATTGGTGCCCTAACACGAGAGGTAGCCTCACTTAAGGTTCAAGGGAAAGGACCCAGCTACACACAAGGAGCAAATGTGAACCAGTACGAGGAGCATCGGGAATCAATGAATTTTGTAGGTGAAAATTCAAAGAATGATCTGTATTCAAAAACCTACAACCCAAGATGGTGAAATCATCCGAATCTTTCATATGCCAACACAAAGCAGAAACCCCCACCTAGATTCCATGCTCAGCAATGCCCAATCCTCCTTTCACTGATAATAAAATATCTAAGTTGGAAGAAGCATTGTTAAATCTTACTAATTATTCAACTTCAATGCTTCGGGCACAAACAACATGGATCAAGAACTTAGAAATGCAACTCGGACAACTAACACAAGCATTAAACAACCAACCCTAGGGAACCTTGCCAAGTGGGGCAGAAGTTAATCCACAAGGTCGAGGAGGAGAGCAAGTAATGGCCATCACCCTTGAAGCGGGCGTGGAATCAACAAAGAAGCTGAGCAAGCTACAGAAAAAAAGAATGACTCGATACACAAAAAGGCAGAAGATGACAAAAGCAAACTCCCAACCATCAAATCATCTAATAATGCCCAAAATGTGAAGAAGGAAGCCCAAATGGTTTGCAAGCAAGAGATGTGGCCGAAAAAGAAGACACACCCTCCTCTTCCATTTCCACAACAAGCACATCAATTTAGGAATGGGAATCAATTTCAAAGTTTCTTAATATTTTCAAGAAATTATATATTAACATTCCTTTTACAGAAGTATTGAAGCAAATGATGAAGTACACGAAGTTCATGAAGGACATTTTATCAAAGAAGCATAAGTTAGGCAACCATGAAATGGTAACCCTTACCAAGGAATGTAGTGCCATTGTTCAACGTAAATTACCTCCCAAGTTGAAGGATCCAGGTAGCTTTTACTATTCCTTGTTCTATTGGAACTCTGTTTACTAGTGAGGCTTTGTGCAATCCAGGAGCAAGCATTAACTTAATCTAATACCTTTATCCATATATAAGCAACTGGGTTTGGGGGAAGTTAAGCCCATCTCGATCACTTTGCAATTAGCTAATAGGTAATTAGCACTCCTTCATGGAATCTTAGAAGATGTTTTCATTAAGGTCGATAAGTTCATCTTTCCTACTGATTTCTTTGTGCTAGACTGTGAAGAAGATCGAGAAATCCCGATCATCTATGGTAGACCATTTTTAGCCACCAGTAGGACATGCATTGATGTTAACAAGGGTGAAGTAACCATGATGATTAGTGATGAGTGAGGTATCATTCCATATTTTTCAAACTATGAATGACCCAAATGGATCTAATGATTAGTTTTGAATTGATGTGGTAAGCAAGTCCATTGATACAGTATTTCAAGAGGCTCAACCTAATAATGCATTTGAAGTGGTAATACATTTAGTACAACCTCGTGGTGATGAAGTGAGTGATGGAGTCCGAAAAAAATTGGAATCAATTTCAAGTGTGCTTAAGGAATCAGCAACACCTAAGACTTTAAAAATGTCAATGAGGTTGTCCAAATCATTGAAAGAAGAGCCACCTGATCAAGAGCAGAAAGCATGCCCCAAACCCGTGAGGGATCCACTAAAGGATGGAGATAAGCAAGTGTACAAGCTTGAAGTATTTCATCATCGAGTATATGAGATTTCAAGGAATTGAAAGGAGAAGAAGAAAGCATGGCATAACAAGAACAATTTGAGGTAAGATTTTCAACCAGGTCAACGAATGCTTCCCTATAATTCAAGGTTAAAATTATTCTCTGGTAACTTGAAATGGTCGGGACCGTTTCGAGTGGCACAAGTATCTCCTTTTGGTGTAATAACCTTATGAAATGAAAGAGAACAACATGAGTTTAAGGTAAATGGATGCATGCTCAAAATCTACCTTGAGGATACCACCAGTCGAGACACGTTGATAATTCTTCTAAAGGACGCTTAATAATGAGATGTTAAGTCAAAGACATAAAACGTATCACTTCTTTGGGGACAACCCAAGTTCTTTATATTTATTTATGTAGGATTTTTTTATCATAGCTCTAATTGCACTTTTTTGCTCCAAATTCAATAGGTTTGTCATGAAGTCTTGATGGAACTCGAATAGAAATTTTGCTATTTCTGATGTTGTGACACCAATATACCGTGACACGATGTCATTACATGTGAAAGCAAAGAGCAAACGGAATGAAATCTATGATGAATTGTCATTACACTCTGTCCCCGCACTATGTTGTGTCACTTATATCGTTACGTATGAAAGCCGAGTGTAATCTGAAATGAGCATGCGACAAATTATGGTGACACTATGTCACAACACTCCCATTAAAAAAAAATTAAAAAGTAAATTAAAAATAGAATAAAAATATAAAAACATAAATGTAGGGGAATTGCTGACCCTGAATTTGTTTACCTTTTTCAGCCCGACCTGCACCTAAGCCCTAATCATCCTCGATGGAGCGTTCCTTTCTCTCCATCGGGCCAATGTCTTCAGCATCCCTGCACCCCTAAAGCAAACTCATGACTTCAAATTAGCTAGGGAGATGAAAAGGAGGATGATGAGGATGTTAAGAATGATAAGGAGGGAGACGAATCCGCCAACAAGTTAGGTTAAAAGCAAAGCAACTAAACTGTCACAAATCATTCAAAGATTCCATGGACTGTAACTAACCCTTCCTTTTCTTTCTTTTGGACAATATTTAGATTAGGTTTGGGAGTGTTTGCTCTACTTGCTATGTTGCTTGATTGATACTGAATGGTTTGTGCACGTTAGGCTAGAAGTATATTTAGGATGGTATTAGGAGTCTAGTTTTTTTACGGAAGCTTAGCCACTATTTTTTTTTAATTTTACTGCTTTGGTTGTTCAACTGATCTGGGTAAGTCTAGCTGATTACCTCCTTACTTAATAAGGATAATTAACACTCTAACACTCGTAGCCCATGTTGATAGGAAATCGTGAGCTGTGTTGCAATATTAGCTAGCCAAGCGCGTTCACTAGAAAGCATATTTATCTTATTTTTTCTACACACAAACTAGGCTCGCTATGTAGATAACTGTGGACTGTGCTTATTTGTGTGAAATTGATAAAATAAATTGTGTTGTTAATGTCCCAAAGTTGAAAAGAAGAAAAAGAAATAAATAAGGGCTGCCAAGCTTCTGAGCACCTATATCTAAGTATATTCATAATCAAATCAATAAATGTTTAGCTCAGATAAGTGCTAGTAGTATCTATCAATGCTATTAGTTAACTCGAGAATAGACCTGAGGAATGTTAACCATCTAGTGCCCTAGGCCAACTGGAATGGGAGTTGCTAGCTGATTTCTTGCTACATGGGTCGCCATAGGTATGCTTGCATTGCTTGCTCCTGCTCTCACACACTTAGCACGAGAATTTATTTGAAAGTTGCTTGGTTCATCTAGATTGTAGCGTGGCTTCTTGACAGCACAAAGGGAGGATTCGGTGCTAAACAATTAAGTTGATACACCATTTGCTTGCTTGATTGTTTTCTTTGTTCTCTTGAGTCTTTACTCGGGACAAGTAAATTTTAGGTTTGGGGATATGATAACTCTAGGAAAATAGAGTTATTAATCACTTTTGAATATTATATGATTGTAAAATCTCGAATTGAAGTCAGAATTATATTTGTTTTAGATGGAATACTCATTTATATACTTTTTTAATATTTTCTCGTTCCTAATGGTGCTGTGTGATGTGGATACTGAATTGGTATTATTATGCAGGCTACAAGTTAATCAGGACCCGAGAAAATAAGGAGGAAATGTTGTCAGTAATGTCATGCTATTGTGTCAAGACAAAGTAGAACATATTAAATTATGTTCTATTATATTCCACATTGTCGCAATATGATGTCACGACACTCGTCCAAAATCTGCTTGATATGAGAATATCGAGTCTCCTTGATTTGTGAGGTACCAAGATCACGCTGAATGATGAAGAATCATTAGCAATCCTTGAAGATGTTCACAAGAAAATCGAAATATTTTTCTTCTGTTATTAGAGATATTTTTTGAGAGATTTTTGAAAGCTGAGATTTGGACAAAACATTATTTTGAGTAAAATTAAGAAAGAAAATAGAGTGAAAGTATCCCTTGGCACAACACATTTTAAGGGTAGAGAAAGCAGCCATTTTGAAAAATAAGAAGGAAGATCAAGATCTTGAAGACACGATTCGAGTGGAGACATCGAATTAGTTTGCATCATTTGTTTCTTCCTTCCTTTTTATCATTAGAATCATGTCTTCTTTCCTTTTGATGATATGGATTTTCATTTCCATCATGAACTAAGCATTTCATCCTAAGGTGACCAATGAAACCTACTTGTTTATTTTAATTTCTTAATTATCTCAATTATATTTACTGATTAATTGTGTTACTTACATTATTACCATCCTTAATGCAATTTAATTGCCTGATCAATAATTAGGTTGAAGTGGCAATCTAATTCAACTTGAGAGGGGAATGTTAGATTGAGACAGATATAATATAACTTAGGTGTGTCAAGAAATAGGATTATTCGTGAGAGGGAATATAGATATATCCGATCACCTAGGTATCCTATTAGGATTGGCGCTTAAAGGGCTTTCATGTGTTGACCACCAAGAGATAGAATAAGTTTGCACGATCTTGAGAGTACAGTCTTACTATAAACAAGAGTTGCATAATGCAAAAATCGAACTAGGCTAGTAACATTAATTAATTAGCAGCATAAGTAAAGATAGATAGAAATTAGAATAATGACTAGGTGAAGTTGCTATCCTTAGGTTTCCATAATCTGAATTATCATAATTTGATTTCTTTTGTTGATTTCTTGTATTTATTTTACCTCAATTTCAACTATTTGGATAAGGGTGGTTGTCTAATTTTAATAATTAGTCAGGTTTTGAATTCAAGTCTCTATGTTACACTCGATCTCATCATTGTATTATTTGTTCCGATACGTGCACTTGCATATTTCGATTTTAAAATCGTGAACAATGGCCTCAATTTATTATCAACATCTTATTCAAATTTTATTAGGATTTAATTAGAACCTATGCAATTAGATATATTGCTACCTATTCTAGGTTCTACCCAGTACCCTGCACACCCTTGTATTAAATTAAAATTAGGGATGATCAAGTTTAACTGTTCTGTAATTTTTTTTTTATCTGGTCTATGCTTTATACAGGATCATTCCTAAAATTTTGAGTACAAATCTCTACTTGTTGAATTCGGAAATAATCCTCACTTGGAATTTGTACTGTACCATAGGTCAGATATTCTATTAGAATTTATTCCCTTTTTTCCTTTTCATTATAATGGTTTTATGAAATTATAATTTTTTTATAAGTTTAATTATTGGTCAGTAATCAAGTCTATGATAGATTTTCTTGATTGTAGTTTAGTTTTTATTAGCTTAGTATAGTTATCTTATTAAATTTATTTTATTTTAGTTAATTTTATATAAATTTTTAGTATATTTGAATATTATTTGTTGAGTATAATAAATTTATTATGTATAGTTACTATTTTGAATAAAATTTTGTCTATGCTATTAATTACACGATAATTAGAATTTGAACGGGGAATTTGTGGTCGATGAAAGTCAATCATGTAAAGTAGTTTCTTTCAAAATTATCTGGTTCCAGTATCTATCTTGAGTACATGTAATCGAAATCAAAGATGGAACTGATTTTGATCGACTCCTTAATTTATTGCTGGGAGACACCCCTAATTAAAATCTATCTCAAATGCATTCGCAAAATGAGAGATTCTTATATGAACTTAACTTATCACGTTAACCGTGAATTTTATAAATAAATGTTTAATATATTATCATTAAATATCATATCATTTTTTTCTGTTCATTAATAATAATAATTTTTTAGACAAGATTTGACATATTTACTTATGTGTTGAATATTAATTAATTAAGTTCACCACATCATTCATAAACTTGGCTCACCTGAGAATTTCGCCCGTGGACTCTGGCCTTGCGAATTCAACGTGAGGATGAGTAAATATTAATATGTAATATATAACGAGTTTGTTGTATAAATTACTGTTCAGATTTTAATACATGTAAAGTTGACCCTAAAAACAGTAAACATTTTACATGTTTCAAAATCTTAGAAAAATTTATATGACGAATTCGCTATGTATTATACACTAAATATTTACCGATGTGAGGAGACACTGTAGAGACGCCGTAAATATTTCCTTAGGCAGTACCATGAGACTTCTCTCAAACTAGAGGGGGCAAATTAAAATTAAAGCAAACATTTGTCCCCGTACCATAATTCTTCTCCACATATTTATAGTACGTTTGGTTCGATGGAATGAATAGATAGTAGGGGTGTGAGAAAAAAAAAACCAAAAATAAAAAACACAAAGAAAAAAACCCAGTTTTAGGGATCCTACATAAATTCAATTGGTTTTTGAGATAATGAAAAACTGACCTGACAAAGTCAAGACCTGACAAGGAAAGCCCACCAGACCCCAACAGAAATCATATGAAAAGTAAAATATCATAATAAAAAATTCATCTTATTATTAAATTTTGCTCATAAAAATAATAATTTAATGTTTTGGACTTGAATTTTATTTCATATTTATATTATTTAACTTATTTTATACACCAAATATTTACAATTAGTAATATTTTATTTATTAAAATGAATTTAATTTTATAATTTCTGTATGTAATTTATTATTTTATTGAAATTCAAGGCTAGAAAAATCAGACCCACTAACGGTTGATTTTTCAACTGCTAAATGGTTATTGGAATGTTTTTTTACTTGAAAAATCTGATCCGAAAAATTCGAACCTCGGTCATTTGGAAAAAAATCACTCAAGCCGACAACTTTTACCCCAAAAGATAGGAAAAATGAATAGATAAAGGCAATTTTTATCATTTATTATCCTATTCCATGTAAGCAATGGTTTTACTTGTGGCGTGACGGGAATACTATTTCCCGAGAAATTATTAAATGAGTCTAGCTCATTAGTAATGTCGTGAACTCAACCAATGAATATTTTACACTCAAACAAATATTTTAAATTTTATTCAAAAAATGAATATTATTAATAAATAAATAAAGTATTGAAACACGATGATAATATACAAATATTCAAGATGGGGTTTGCTTACTGAAGAATCTCTCCTATTTCCGCTATGTTCCGAATCCCCCTACATTTGGATTACTAGATAGTGGTCCGCCTTTTGTGGTACAAGATGTACTAGGTTATTAGCTCGAGCAAGTCTGCACAAAAAGAGAGTAATTACGGCCATCTCCTTGTTTCACAGAAAAAAGCATCCCACATTGTACATCATTAATCTTTGATTTAATTTTTTTTAAAACCCTGTTAATAAAGAGAAAATCTTGTATGTAACGTGTACATACGTAATAGTATTTACCTGATATCACAAATCAATAAAATTAAGTTATTTTTAGTATTATATTTTTTTATTTGTTTGTGGCGCCATTTTCATATGATACAGTGTTACAAAGAAGACTCTCTCCTTTACAAAATGGAGTGGCTAATTAATTTTTTCCAACACGAGGTGGTTTCCATCCAGGGATGATCATAAAAATTTTACCCAAATCGATAAAAAGTCAAGTAAAAGTGAGATGGCTGATTCCATGCAGGGCTAAATGACATAATACATAAATGCGATCAAAATTGATAGAATTTTATAAGAATTTACGAGTTTCTTGAGTTCAGAAAGGTGATCGTTCCCGTACTTTTCTAAATCCATCCCTATTTTTATGTATGAACTAACCGATATTTCTTACAAGTGAATTCTAAATGTTTCCAAGTAATAAATTAAATCATATATGTTACTCGTGTTATAATATCAAGTCATTTCCATCACCAACCGTTACTTTAAGCTGACACGTGTCAATACTACGTCGATGACACATTAGTTTAAAGTAACGAAACAAAAGGTGATGAAAATGACTTGGTGTTGTAAAGCGGGCAATGTGTAGAACTTAATTTATTACTTTGAAATATTTAAATTTTATTTACGAGAATCAATAAATATTTATGACTCTTGGTATTTTTCACTAAGGTATGTTGCACCATTTTACTCCAAGACTTTATCCAGAATCCTTTTTCTTGCGGCACTAATATTATAAAAGTGATGATACGATAAACATTGATATAATGGAGAATTTCTTAAAACACCGTAAAATTCTTAAATGTTCCTATATCACTAAGTAATGTGAGAATATACTTATTAAATTATGACAAATGAGTAAATCGGTGTTAGTCAGTCAAATAATTACCTTAAGTATTACTAATCAAAATAATTTGATAGATTTTTTTCGGTGCATTACAATGAGATTAGACCATCTAAGATTTTTTTTTTCCTTAAAACGTAGGGGAGTTTGGCTTATGGCTCCAGACCCATACCAGAAAGATCAATCCGTGCTCCAGCTGCAAATTGAATTATTTAGGACTCTTTATTTTTAATTTTGGATTATCAAACAAGCTGAAATTTAAAAAAAAAAAAATTTTGGGTCCTGAAATTTTTATTTTAAGTTGATCAATATTATGTTACTGAGGCTTTATTTCATTCCTTAATTGCATTGAACTTTCAAACACGACCACTTTAACTGGGTTCAAATTTTCGAACCAGAACTACACTATTCCCCAAAATGGAGAAAGCACCCGTGTTCACCACCCGGTCCGGTCCATTGAGTAGGTGACCCGTGCCAGCAACCGAACCTCGTTAGCTAGCCCATTTTCCATGTTCCGGCTCGTTATCAGTTTCGTGTTTGCCAACTTGTGCCTGTGCCCTATAATAATAAGGTCCAGCATAAAATATTACAAATTCTCATGGAAGCCAAGCAACAGACCAGCATTTCATATTAAAGAGGAAACTCCAAGATTATAAGGGAAGTCTCGTTCACCAACAACCTTTAAAAAGGGCATAATACTTCATTACATTTTTAGTCTATACCAATTGATATCCACAAGGCAAATTGATCCTAACTAATTTAAATTCAAGTCAGGTCGGCACATTAAGAGGAAACTTACCCAATACAAATTTTCTTCACTTATAAGGCTCAAATTCAAAACTTTACTCATCCAATATGAATTTTCTCCACTTACAATATTCAAATTCAAAAAGGAAGAGATATATTTAATTAATAAAATAAAAATTGAAATTGAAATTTCAACTGGCTTCCCAAGTCAACCAGCAGCTTCCTCTCCCTCTTCAAGCGCGCGCGCACACGCATATATGTGTATGTATAGGTTGAGTCTCTCTGTCACTTTGCACCACTAATCTGAGATCCAAAGGAGAAGAATTAGAGAGAAGGAAGGTAAGAGTTCGTTGGACAGAAATGGGAGTCCAGAAGTCAAGCCACGGAGGGCGGAACACGCAAAGTCAGGAAGAGCTCTCTGCCGGACCTGCCAGAAATTCATCCACACCGATTAGCTCCGGCTCGGCAAGATGGCCCGTTCGTCTCGCTTCGGTGGCTTTGTTGCAGTAAGTTGCTATACATTATCTATCTGCAGGCCCCATTGTTATCTCTAATGTCGTCTTTGTTGGTTTAGTTTACACCCTTAAAATAGATCGTATACTTTATAGTAGAAGTTCTATACAACATGCCTGTGCATATTCGA
The DNA here is from genome assembly GCA_037672795.1 of Lagerstroemia speciosa. Classification (NCBI taxonomy): domain Eukaryota; kingdom Viridiplantae; phylum Streptophyta; class Magnoliopsida; order Myrtales; family Lythraceae; genus Lagerstroemia; species Lagerstroemia speciosa. The sequence continues at coordinate 3,464,948 of CM075306.1, forward strand.
ATGCTAAATTAAAATTTTACTGGAGCGCTTCATTTGGAAGAGGCTTACATGTTCAGTGTTTGCTCGATTCTGTGAATCAGATGTGGAGCCATGCTGACTGCACCATGAAGAAACTGAAGCGGATAAAAAGGTATACCTTATTTGGCTCGCCTCGATCTTCATCGGCTGGGCAGGTGATTTGATTCCTTATATTATCTCTGAGATTCCTGTGTGTTTCCTTTGGGTTTTCTCGGTACCAACGGACGTCCAAGGACTCGAGTTGCTGCGCTGGGAGGATCAGCAGAAGATTGAAAAATACGTGGATTGCAGCATGAACAAGAACAAGAAGGCTGATCCTGAGCTGCAAATCGCTATCGAGGTGTCCCCGACTTCTCAGGCTACTTGCCGCCACTGCAGAGAAAAGATTATGGAAGGAGAGGTATAACCACCCGGTCCTGGTTTGTCTGGTTTGTTCGATCAGTCCCGGTTTGTCTGGTTTGTTTGATAAAAGTCACTAACTTGAACATGTTTTTTTTTTTTTTTTTGGTAAGTAAATAATTCATTAATCATGTAGCATGGAGTTGTATCCACAAAATGTACAAGAAGTACTCAAAATGTACACATGGTGCTCCTATCTTCCATGTCTAAGTAACAGACTCTTAAGTGTAGAATTCTCTATACTAACCTTAATAGAAGGAATAGAGAGGATGCGTTGCCTCAACAGACTAACAATCGATCTAACAAGGCTATCACAAGGAGTCTTAATCCCCTCAAAAATTCTACGGTTTCTTTCCTTCCATGTATGATATATGTAACTCGTGAAAGCAAGTTTGTAGATGATGGACAGTTGCTTGAGGAATCGTTTTCAGTGATGCAAGGGAGGATTAATGTTGTCTTCAACTTAAGGGTGAGAAATTGTTTTATTTCGTCTTCAGGTTCAGATGATCCACTAAGCCCGATGACCCGAGAATCATCGTCGTAGCATGGCACCATGCTAGCTGCTTCCTGACCTCGTCTCCATTTGTTAATGTCGAGAGCTTGTACGGCTGGGGGAGTCTTCCAGATTCTGATCAAGAAGAAGTCCTTGCAGTGGTTAAAAGGACATCTACGGCGACAGCTGGTAATTGAGCAAAGATGAAGTCGATCGTATATACCCCATAGAGCTTGGTATTCGTGGTTTTCCAATCGTTCTTGCCCTTTCAGAAAAAGAGGATCTTCCAAAACAACAATGAAGAACTGTTGCAAGAATCAACCTCGAAAGCTGGATTGAAGCGGATGAAAGAGAGCTGTGGTGGGCAGGTGTCGAAACTTGTCAAGTTTGAGGGAGATGTGTCCACAAGCAAGGCCACAAGTTCAAAGCAGTATGGGCACTTAAAGAACCCTATCCATCCATAATCCATGAAAGAATTCGAAGAAGGGAGAAAGTGAAGGAAATCTCCATCCATTGCTAAGTAAATTCTTCTCTCCCAGCTTTTCCTACAGAGTTGCCACCTTCTCTCTTCCTTGTCTCCATCTCCTCCCCGTCAAGAGTGTAAGAGTGGCCCGCACGAAGATGGATCACCTAAAGTCCTACATTATTGGAAATGTTGCATGGTTACGTCTTGTATGCTAAGGAATGTGATGTGGGATTGAGAATGTGGTCTTAGTGCAGTAGCTCAAGATTTCGGGTTACCACCAAGAGGTTTTTAAGTTTGATCCTTATCGTGGGGTTATGTGTTATTTTACTGGATTTGTTTGCTGTTTAGAAAGGATAGTGAATCGCCCTTGTGTATCAAGTCCTTTGTGATCAATAGTAAAGGTCAAATATCATGTAGACTTTGCATAATAAAAATTGTGTGAATATCATCATTTATCATCTTATGAAGTCCAGGACTACTAATATTTAATATAAGGGATAATTATAGGGGAAACTTATAAGACTCAAATACTAAAAATAATAAATATGTACGATTTTCAATGTCATTTATCTTTTAATATAATATTAGCAGCGCAGCCAGCAGCAATGTATGAGGCTAAGGTTGTATTTCCAGATGTAAAGTTCTCGTCGATTCATAAGATACTAGATTACATTATCTAAAGTCTAAAATTATATGTGGCAGTACCAAATTCTTCTTAATTATTAGGATTTCTTTTATTTCTTATTCAATATGGGATTTAATTTTCAATGCTCCTCCTCATTACCCTTAAACATCTACTTTTAACAACTGATCTCGATATAGACATTTCTTTCATTCTCGAGAATAGAGGACAAATAATCATAGTACATATTTTCTCTTCTTTTCTCAGGCTAATAACTGGTAGGAAAAAATGTCCTTTTGAAAACAAAAATCCCAGTGGCAAGGACATATATTCTTCATCTACGCCTCCATATATGATTAAACAAAACTTAGGATAGTCATTCAAATAGTTTTTTGAGCAAGGATACATATATATATATATATACACGCATATAAATTATAGTATAAAAGTTAAATTTTTAGTGTAATTACAAAAATTGTATTATTCAAAGTACTATAAATCCTCAAGAAATTTTTACTGGAATATTAAAGGGATACTGTATTCTAAATGGACTTTAGGAGATTAACTAACTAAAATTACTACAATTTCTACAAGTTGTAGCATATTACTTCCAATTGTTGACATAATTACAAAATGCACAAGTTACATCACTCTAATAAGATCATCAATGGGATAAATCGATGCTTTGTCAGATAATTGTTACAGTTTTATATTCAGAATTGTACAACATCCCTGTCATCGTTGGATAAGTTCTGAACGGTTTTCAACATAGAACTCAAACTGGGTTCAGTCCTAATCTGTCGAGGGGCTCCAAGCCCTGCCCCACCTAGTGCGTAATTAATTTATGAAAACATGATACAGAAAGTTTTATATAATTATTATTTTTGACAATTGAGAGTTATGTATTTATGAATGACTAACCCAATTAGGTAAGATTAGTTCCATTATCTATTGTAGGTACCCCAATCTTAACCCAAACCGGCTTCATTGTATTTTGACTTATATATATATATATATATATGTATTTTCTTCTTATTTTATGTTATTTCTATTTATATTATTATATTATATTTTAAGGGGAAAAAAAGAAAACAAAGCAAAAATTTTAAATATATATAAGTTGAACAGTGCTTCACTTTCTTCAACCTCCCGCCCACCCATCTTGTTGGTGAAGGACGGGAGGAGCTGCCCTACCCAATGCGGCCACGAAGATCCAAGCTCGTCCCTTCCGTGTCTCCGCCCCGTTCTCGTCTTCGTCCCGTTTCCGATCATCCTGTTTCCGCTCTCTCTCTCTCTCTCTCTCTCTCTCTCTCTCTCTCCACCCGTGTCAGATGCAGCCTTAGCAGCTTGTCTGCCGTGCACGCCTCCTCCGACCTCTGCCCATGTTAGCCGCTAACGAGCCGCCTTTCTTGGCTTTCCAGAGCCTCCCTCCCATTCACTGTCATTCTCTCCCCCGGCCATTTCTTCCTCCTCAGCTCTCTCTATATTCGGCCCCTTCGATAAAAATAGAAGACGATCCCCTACTCAGGGTCGGCCATGGAAGTTCCGGAGCTTCGGACCACCACCAAGCACCACGAAACACTATCGTTTCCACTCTGATTACACAGAGGACAGCCCTCATAGCTCCCACCTGACTCCATAGCATCCGACCGCAGTTCCTCCCCTACCTTTGCACCAAAATCACCGTGCAGCAGAATGAAATCCAACCGATGCCTGTTGAGAATCCTCTACACGTGCCTTCCACTGTCTGCTCTCTAGTTTAGGTTTCTCAATAGGCCATTAAGGAAGTCCCCGTTTCTAGTGAGTTTGGTAAGTAATGGGACTATCTTGCCGATCTGATTGTCGATTTAGCTGCTGGCTGACCTTTGTGATGATTGGTTAACTGTTGCTGACTGCCTTGCTCGATTTTAGGTGCATGTTGTTTGCTAATTCCTTGATACGATTGATTCGCTCCCTAAATGTATTGTTGAATTCCTAGATCATTTTGAGTTGACTGTTTGGTCAAGGCTTGTGGGTATGATATATTTGATCAGCTGTGATTGCTTGTAAGGTCAGTTTGTTGCTTGCAATAAATCACTTAATGCCATTAGGTTTTGGTTACAGCCACTTGCTTGATGTTTTTACCTGATTTTGATATCAATTTGATATAGAATGGGGTTGCCTAGCCTCCTGAATTGCTGCTGCTTCATCACTGATATTCTTTCTTGATTCGAATGTTATTTTCACCTAGAATGGGGCTGTGCATACCTTGATAATGCAGCTGCTCCTTGACTGGTAATTTCTCAAGATTTCAATGTCATCTTCAGTGGGAAAGAGCTCTTTATTATCTATCATTGCAGCAGCCTTTTACTCAGTGTTTTCTCTAGTTTTAATGATGTCTTCATGGAGAGTAGGTGTTATTAGTGGCTGTGATGGTCCTATAGTTGTTGCAGGTCGTTGTCTTATTGCTATATAGTGGCTGTTATTGTTGTTTTGCTACCGTCCATCACTGTTAGCTGCTTTTTTTAGCGGTGCAGATGCTGTTAGTGGCTGTCTCGATACTGTTAGTTGTTGTAAGTCACTGTTTTGATATTGTAAATTTGCTGTGTGATGCTATTTTTGCAGATAGTATGCTGGAGTTGTTGTTTGATTGCTGAAATGTTGCCATTGGGTGCTGTTTCTACTTCCTTATTGTTGTTGGCTACGCTATGCTCCGATTAGGTGCTATTTGTTGCTGTAATCACTGTAAATCACTGTTTTGTTGCTGCAAAGTGGTTGCTGGGAGTTGTTCTTCTGCTATTTATCGCTGTTAGCTAATCTTTGCTACAGTTCATGTGCTATTGGTTGCTGCTTAGTTACTCTAAATGTTGTTTAGTCACTGTTTTGTTGTAGTTAAGTGCTATTTTGTTGATGCCCTGCTATTGTTGGCTGCTCTGCTGTAGTTTAGACACAGTAATCGTTGTTAGTTGCTGCCTAAATGCAGTGCTACTACCCTGTTTGCTATTGGCAAGTTGTGGATCATGGGAAAGGTGATTCTATTTCTTGACCTCTAGGAAGCAAGGGAAACTTAGGAGAGCTCAACTGAGATGGTTAATGAGTTGAATGGGTTTCATGGTCTTTACAATTGACTCTTGCACCCCTTTGTCTCTCGTATGCTTGACTTGTGATGTATCGAACTGTGACATTATCCATGTTGTTATGCTTGCAAGAGAATTAGGTGAATCTTGTTCTTTTAAATTTCTAGATTGAAGATGTGGAATGAATGGATAATGGGCATGAAGATCGCGATGATGAATCGCGCCTCTAAAATTTGATTTTTATCAACTCTCCATTTTCTATACAAATTATTTCAAGATCAATTTCCATGGATTCTGTAAATAGGTTTTTTCAACGTATGAATTTTACAAACTGGTCCTCAATTCGTGAAATTTGTAAATTAATTCATCGACTTCGTGAGATTTGCCAACCAATCCTCTTTGTCGTTGAGTCTTGCGAACTAGTACTTTAGTTTTGTGAAATTTTCAAATGGATCCTCTAGTTTATGAATTTTATAGATTGCCCCTCACTTTTGGATTTTATGAACTAGTAGCCTAACTTGTGAATTTTTGAGATAGCCTTGGAAATGTTTTTAAGCCTGCAAAGTGGATCTAATGTCTTCTTCAAATTTTATAGAGTCCCTGAGCGATTTAACTCGGTTTCCACGGCATTCACCCAAGTTGAATAAATTGCATATTCTTAAATTAATTAATGCTTGTTTGGTGTGCATGGATAGGGTCATGATTGTTACTATTTAATTGTTTATTAACACATTAATCTGTACCTCTATTAGAATTGGATTTAATAAAATAAGGCAAGTCCAGAAATATTAAGGTACCAATTTATGGTGTATCGACTAGTTTGTGAGCCTTTCAAATATAATTGAACCATTGAATCTAAAGTTTGGTTCAAGACCTACTAATAAAATTCTAAGTAGTTTGTCTCACACTCACTTAGGTGAATAATAAGTTCCTAACCAATCTTAGAACCGGTTCCTTAAATGATTAGTGATGACTTTTTTTTTATATTTATTCATGACCATAACGTTGCGACAATCCACAAGAATTCTTGATTTTGGGGTGTGACATATTTCATTCCTAATTATCACTGTTACGCCGATTGTTTCGTTAATGGCATGAAATCTTCGTCAATAGAACAATGGCAATATATATTGAAATGTATAACTAAATTCATCTTATAAAATCAAATTAGCCATTTATAAATATATAAATCCATGCAATAAAAAAGGATCAATATATAAATATATAAATTTCCGCTATCATTATCCTATTAATTCATCGATGCCATCAAAAAGCTCCCAGCAACTCTGAACCATATCATGTAGAAGGTCGTCATTCCAACCCTCGTTGCCATGCCAATCCTCCTCAACTCCCATTTCCGGAGACCAAAACTGATCTCCCGCCATACCCTCACTGCACTCAGCCCCTGCACTGGCCTTTGAGGTGGCGGCTCTGTCAGCGGCTTCCCCCTCTATGGCAGTGGCCTTGTTGTCTAGCAGGAAGCTCTCCCACAAGCCCGTGTCATTCTCCGCTGCCGGTGCCATTGGTGGAGAACTAGAGTGCAGGATGCCACAACCGGCTGCTGCGGCTGGCATCATGGCTTCTGCAGCCATGGTCGTCCACGTGAAGTTCTTGAAGGCCCGAGGACGAGGTTTAATGACGTCAACTCTCACCGGACTCTCAGGCTTGTGCTTCTCGGGATACATGCGCTTGCTAGCGTCCATATCCTTCTTCTTCTTCTTCTTTTTCAAGTGAGTATTCCAGTAGTTCTTCACGTCGTTGGCCGTTCTTCCCGGGAGCCGGCCTGCAATTAATGACCACCTGCAGAACAAGAAAGAAGAACGTACTTCAAATTACAAAATTTTAGTTGCAGGTAAATTCTAGAAAATTGGCTAAATATTATATATTTTTTTTTCACATGTCTATATATATATATAGACACACACACATTCATTTTTGTTAAGTTCTCTTTTTTCCCCCTCAATATACACTATACTCCTCCATTATTGAGTATTGCAGTTTTACACTACATCTTACAATATTTATTTGTAAAGTTGAATGTAATCTAAAACTACATTGGTTAAAACTTTAGGGTGTAGTTGGTAAATACTTTATATCCAAAATATACAGTATTTTCAAATCATATCAACTTTACAACTCTTTTACTTACACTCACTAAATTTTACAAATAACTTTTATGTTATTTCAAACAATAAAATCTCAAATTTCAATTTATTTTCCAAGATAATTTACCATGATTCAAATTTTTCATATAAACTTAATTTTCCCTATTTACCAACATGCTTAAATTAACTTGTTAGATAATGATATGATTTATTAATTATTAAATAGTACTCCTCCTCACGTCTGGGCTAGATTAGTTTTTGAAGACCTATTTTGTGGAATTAGTTAAAAGTAGTTAGTACGCGCATGGTGACTCGAATCTGTGTTCTAATACTATAACAAAATTAGAAATAGTCACAATCACTTGCTCTAAAAGGTTAACCTATTGAGAAAGAGGGATTAGTAAAGTTTGTATTACTCTTGTCTAATAATGTACAGGTCATGGTTTCTATCTCATTCATAGTATTTTAGTACTTCTTTTGTTCTCTCTTTTTCTCTACTATTTGTAGGTCTCTGTTCCTCCTTTATACGCCAAAAAATTTAACCTGTTAGATGGAATTGTTTATTATTTATTAAATAATAAAGATCTTATTTGAGATGAAAAAGCACCAAATCACCTCAAAACCATGTTGGTATTGATATAGTCTTTGGCATTGGAAGTTCTAACATTCTTAAAAGTTATTGGGACCAATTTATTGAAAGCATTTTTTTTCTTTTGCTATTTCAATTTTTGAGCTTCGCAAACATATAATCTCATGGCTTACTGTGAAATTGTGTGATTGAGAAGAGTAACATAAATTATATTTAAAATTTGACATGCAAAATTGTGAAATTATGCCTCACGTGGATGCAAAGTAATTGCTTAAGCTGGAATAACAACATCTCAGCAGAATTAATCCAAACTCTTTCCAGAAATCAATCATATTATATGTGTGTGTCTATATATATAGAGAGAGAGACACACACAGACAGTTCTAAAACCAAGGTCATAAGCTAGGTGGTGCCACAAAGCATAGGTGACCAAGATTAGGAAAGCAAGATCAATATTGTTATGTGATATTATGATATTCATAATTTTAAAATAAGTAATTTATACTGCAAAAAATATATGAAGTCAATTTTCATGTTAAAAATTTCAAAAACTTTAGGAAACCTAAAAAACGGATACCCTTCAATGCTTAGCATCTTTATCACCAGCCTCTCGTTATTTGATCATGAGATTTCTTAGGATTTTTTAGAAGTTTTTAGGGTTTGAAATTTTTATTTAGGTTTTTAGCATTTTATTTTCTAATTAGAATATAAAGGGAATTAAACATGCATTTTACAGATTAAATTAGCTATGATAGAGCTACTAATGTGACTTATCTTTAATTTGTAACATCACATGGTGATGATAATGTGGTCCACTGTCACATCCAAGACTTTCTTTATAGAACAAGAAAATTGTACAATTGGTATAAAATCTTTAATGAATGAGCATTTTAGTATAAAAAATTTTATCACTTTGTGCTACAAAACATTTTGAAAATATAATATTTTCGTATAAACTGTCAATTTTTAACGCAGTTAAGTTTGTTAACATGGAAGAGTGATGTGGTCGCTAACTCGGTGCCATGTGACAACTTGACTAACGTATCACCATAAAAGAATTTTAAATTGTATAAAATAAAATAAATTAATAATAATAATATAAAAATTTAAAATTTTAGAATATAATTAATAGCGAAAGTTTAATGTCTCGTAAGCAGCACATTCCTATGCGCAATGTGGTGCTTCAAATCACAACGAGACCCAGAATGACATGCCTGCCAGATCAATAGTTTTTGCTGTCTGTCGAAGTTTGTTGCCAAGGATCATTATATTGTCTAGGTATAGTGAACCATGATTAATTGAGATTTGAGTCAGGTCAGCCAACTGAAAAAGTAATATAATATCATAATCTAGTGCTCTTGGGTGTGTAACCTAATATATATGTGTATATGTAATCAAAAAGAGAATTTGTTCCAATCATATCATTCTCCACAAGAGATCAAGATGTCATAAATTCATTACATACTAGCTTGACTTTTCATATGTCCTTTATTTCTCCAATTTATTCTATTCTTTTTTAAGCTCATTAATCTCCGTTATGAAAAAAATTAAATATAAAAAATAATAGATAGATAATAGAATTGATAGATAATAAAAATAGAATAATAAAAAGGTAGTCATCCCTATCATTTTTTAATATGCTCTAGCAAAAATTAGAGAAAAATAAGTTGTGGCCCTTGAGAGTAGGGTAATTATTTCTGATCTCTTAGGAGTCGCACTAAAATTCTATGTATCTGCCAAGTATATACGGAGAGAGTCTTGTATATTCGGGGTATATTATGTGATAATATTTATATAGTAATATGAATCAATAATATTTATTTGTGCTCACGTAATATTGTGGACCAATTAAATCAAGTTATTTAGTTTTTTTTTCTTTTTAACTTTTATTAAAAAATTATAAAAATAATTAAATCTTATTGACTCGTGGCACTACATCAACACTAACACATAATATACTCGTTACACATAAGAATCTCTCGTCCATTCCTCCGGAGATGTAAATGATTCGAGTTAGCCTTTCTTTGTCTAAATTATTGGGCGACTTTTTCGCGTAGGCTTTTTCAAGTGTAAAAAATTATACGGAGAAATATTTAGGGGTTATCAAAGTGAGCTGCTTCGGGGTTTTTTTTTTTGGGACAATTTTCAATATAATAATCAATTAAATACAAAATAACAAAATAAAATTTAGTATAATAAATAAGAAAAATATTTTAATGTATTAATAGAATTAATAATATAATTATAAGAATTAAGATTCAAATTTAAAAATATAAAAAATATTATCTATATTACCAAGATCCAATAGTAATACAAATTATTAAATATAATATTACATTTTCACAGAATTTTGTGCCATTTTTTGAGATGGGGATTGATTTTTTCGGTTTTTTTTTTTCACCTTAACAACCACCTAAATTTGCTCCAATGGCTATAAATTCAAATTTTTCAATTTGAGTTGGGTTGATTTTTTTGATTTATTGATTTTTTATTTGCAGCTCTACATCCCAGCATAAAATCAGAAGAATTGATTTTATTAAAAAATTTAGGTCTTACTCCACAATGTTCAGGAAACATCGCTTTTTTGGCAAAATTAATTCTTTCTTGTAACGAATGAATTTTCGTAAAGCGAAAATATCAAGAGTCTTATATATTTGTTAATTCTTATAAGTGAGTTTTAAATATTTTAAAGTGATAAATTAAATCATATATATTGCTCGCTTTACAACATCGAATCATTTCCGTTACTTTCCGTTACTTACCGTTACTTACCATTACTTACCGTTACTTACCATTACTTACCGTTACTTTAAGCTGATGTGGCGTCGACGTGGCGGTGATATGAATTGACAAATGTCAACTTAAAGAAATAGTAGGTGATGGAAAAGAGTTGATATTGTAACACTGATAATATATAGAACTTGATTTATCACTTTGAAACATTTATGATTAATTTACAAAAATCGATAAATATATATAACTCCATGTTTATCTCGATTTTTTTACCAAGGATGCATTGATAACCCATAGTGGAAGGAGAAAGTCTTGTATGTAAAGGTATTATTACGTAATCGTACTTACGTGATGGTAGCTGCTAGTAAAAATAAGTTATTTGGATTGTTTTATCTTTTTAGATTTTATAAAATAAATTCATAAATATCAATTTTATTTTATTGATTGGTATCATCACGTAAGCACATGCGCATAATGACATTATTATACACAAGATTTTCTTGGAATAGACCCCTTTGTTCCCTATCCAAAACAATAGTTCCCAAGGACATATGTAATGTGTTCCCAATTTAGTCCTATATTTAGTATGTTTGTTGGAGCCCTAGGAACTCGGGACCAATATTTAAATCCTAAATAAAAATTTATACGAGACTAAGGAAGGGGTGCCAAAGGAGAAGGTATCTTGTAATAAAGTATTATTTTGTAATCCCTAAGGCTGAGGGAAGGAAACTGGCTTTGCTGGGATCATTTGCTTGGAGATTGAATAAAGACAATAGCCCATGGGCTAGAGTCTTGAAAACATGCTATATGGACTCGAGAAGGCCAATCTCGACCGGCTGGAGTCTAAACAGACAAGCTGTTGAATTGGGGAACCAGGTTCTCAGTATGGGTCTAAAATGGGCTATTGGAGATGGGTCAAAAATAAGCTTTCTCCATGATAAGTGGCTTGGCCCACACTATATCAGGAAGAGCTTTCAAGGATCGGTCATTGACAGGGAGAACAAAGCAAGCCTCGTTGAATTCCTTAAGCCGGATGGATATTGGAATTTCGAAACGCTATCCTTTGAATTACCTAAGGAGGTTAAGGACTAATTAAGAGTGATCCCTCACTCAGTTCTCAAGAATGGTCAAGATTCGCAATTCTAGGAATTTTCAAGAGATTGGGAGTTTTCCACAAAATTTGCTTATGCCCTGATTTGTGGGAGAAACCCTCGAAAGAATGGAATTGGCTCTAGAAAACCAGAGCACACCCAAGGGTTATTCATTTTCTATGGTTATGCTGCCATGAAAGTGTTCCGACTGTGGAACATCTTTGGCGGGGAGGCCTGAATCTGCCTCCATTATGCCATATTTGGTTGAATGAAGATGAGGACCTGGGGGCATGTTCTTCATGAATGCCCCCAGGCCAAAAGCTTTTGGAATAGTATCCAATGCCTGATCTCCAAACGGGCAACTTTCAAGTTGCCAATTACATAATGGATTAGATGCAACTGTGAAGCTTATGAGGAATCTCCTAGGTATTCCTTGGAACATTGCGTTTCCTCTGCCTTATGGCTATTATGGAAATAACGAAACTCCATGCTCTTTGAACGAATAGGTCCTGCAAGGGACCTACATAGGAGATGCGTGGAAGGGGCAGCTAAGTTTTATTTGGCCTTGACAAGCCCTTCCAAACCAGCTATGACCGTCATCAATGTTGGATGGTTGCCACCAAGGGATGGCTTATTTAAACTCAATACAGATGGATCGGCCTCAGGCAAACCGAGAAGGGTAGGAGCCAGACGGCTAATCCGAGATTCCATCGGAAAATGGCTGACACATTTTGGAAGATTTTTGGGCGCTACTAACAGCTTGATACAGAACTTTGGGCTGTTAGGGATGGTCTGTTGGTAGCGGAACTTTGAACTGTCAGGTATGGTCTAACTTTAGCAAAAAACCTTGGCATTCAAGTCTTGTGTTTGTAATTGGATGCAAAGGTAGTTTTTGATTTGGTTTGGGGTTCATCCCCAGTACACAAAACACTATTACCATTCGTTGACGATTGCTGGACACTCATGGAGTCATTCTGAGGCTTTCAAGTGAGACATATATGGAGATAAGCCAATGTAGTCTCAGATTAATTAGCTAAGGATGCTAGGAGCTTGCCACTTTTTGCCTCAGTGGATCCTGTTGTACCACTTAATGATCTATCGAGTACTATTATGCCTTTGATGTTTGCCAACATGGTCAGGGTGGTGCACCCATGACTTCTATGTACTGGTGCTAGGCCAAACATTTAATGGCTGCTAGTTAATATAATTAACCTTTTAAGATTAAAAAAGTGTTATTTTGTAATAATATTTATGTGACAATATTAATAAATAAAATTTTGTTATTCTTAAAAATTTTTATAAGATCTAAAAATTCAAAAAACATAACTTTAATAATAACTGAATTTTATTAGTCAGTATTATTATATAAATACTGTCATATAATTACAAATTTCATAAATACTTTCTCGTCCCATAGGCAGTCGTGGCGACTAGAGGAGAGCCCTCACAATTAAGGAGAGACTACTATTATGTCACGAATATATCGAGTGATAATACTAATACAGTATTATAAGTCAATAAAATTTAACAATTTAAAGATTTTTTAATCAAAATCCAAAAATAGATAATAATAAAAATAATAAAATTTTATTAATTTGTAATATTATATCAACAATATATCGCTTACCTACCGAACTTTCTCCACAATTATGGTCCAATTGTTGAACTAACAAACCGTATTCATTAGTTCAATAATATCAAGATGAATGGTGACCTCCAAACAGAGACACGTAGTTGTCCTTGTCTTTGCCAAGTTGCTCTCTACGTGACCAGTGTTTTTTTCCTGAGTAGCGTGCGACCAGCATTTACTTTGTCCTGGCACGTGCAGGTCTTCTTCAAGGTTTGCCTTTCTTACTTTGTGTATGGAAAGTAAGAAATATCAAGACGAACGGTGGGGATTGGACTTGGGGGTGGGACAACTGAGAAGACAAGCACAGGGAGATGGAGAGCAAGTACATTCCATATGTGCAGACAGGATAAAAATCGGGACGTGCGTACTGTAACTGTATCTTATAAATGTATACAGTATTAATAAAATATTATAAATTATAATTATTATTTTTAAATAAAATTTAAAATATAAAAATAATTTTAAAATAGTAAATTTCTATTAATTTATAAGATCACTCTGGTAATATATTCATTACGTAGGCTGGGACGCATACAATAAGTACGATAATAGTTGGGCGGTTTAGATTATTCAATAAATATTTTACCGAAAATACTTTTGACTTAATGAGAAATGTACCTTCTTGGTGTGTGTTGCTGCGAAGGAGCCGGAGACAGGGTTGGATTTCATGGAACGCCGGACGTTGAAAATCTTTGAAATTGAAAAAATATATAAAATTTTATTAATTTTCCACTTGCTTTATTGAGTCATTTTAATTTAGAGCAAATCATCGATTTACTCATTAAATTTGTAGTAAGCTATCAGTTTAATTCTCAAAATTTTAAAATAATAAATTGGTCATCACTGTCAAATTTCGTCATTTAATTTAGTTTAGATATTATAACGTCATTTATGGATATTAACGTGGACAGTAGCTACCACATTAGCGGGTCCCACATGCATGTGGTGAGTTATGAATGGTCGAAGTTAAAAAATAAAATACAATTTTACCACTTATTGATTATCACGTGGCATATGGGATACGTTGATGTGGTAGCCATCGCCCACGTCAGCATATGTAAATAGCGTTATAATACTTGAATCTAATTGACTGACGGAAGTAAACAGTGACGATCAAATTGATGATTTTCAAACTTTGATAACAAAATTATTAATTCGTTAAAATTTTCTAGATCAATTTAATAATTTACTCTTAGTACCTTTAGATCTCGTCTTTTCGCTCTCACTTGAGTTTTATCCCTTTTGACGGATCTTCTAAATTCGTCCCTAAGAGTAACGAAGATTCTATTTACACTCCTCTATTCACCATTGAATGTAAGAGTATGCTCTCGGGGATATGAGTTCATTTAAAAACATACTTATCTCCCATCTAATAGTGGATGTTGAGATCCCTTCTCGTTCCGAGTAAGACTTCTAGATAATGGTGTTACTTTTTGATAGTGCTTATGTAATTACGACAAATAATAATATTCATCCGTTTTTTATTTTTGTATAAAACCCTAAAGATATTAACATATTAAAAATGTATTAATTTTATTAGTTGATATTATCATCGTATAAGTACTATCACGTAATAATATCGTTACATAAAAGATTTTTTACTGTAATATTTGTGATGTAAGAGGATGAACTTTATACTGACTGCATGTATTCACTGTGCGAGATTCGGATAGACAAACTTCGAGTGTGAAGGAAACGGCAACACCACAGCAATCATAAGCCCGATATGTATTGTGCGTGTTAGGAATTAATTATGTTAGCGTTTCTTAATTTGTAGTTCCTGTCCCTATCAAACGAAACAATGAATAGAACTGCATAGGATTAGACTAGTTGTTACTGGTTTAGGGAAGAAAAAGAGTAGGGTAAGAAGAAATTCTCAAGCGAGTTAAGTTTATCTCGTCGGCCATCATCTTCTTATAATAAAATGCTGATACTTTACTATCAGATGTAAAACACAACACTTTATTTAGCTATGAGGCATTCTATAATTTAGGATAAAAGTAGAAAGGAAACTAACTTTAAAACATATTACTAAATCATGCCACAACAAAAATTGCTTGTAAAAGATACCAACTTTTAAAGGATGACCAAATTATGTTACCAACTAAGAAAATCGCTTGTAAAAATAGAAATTTCAATTCAGTTACCACCATCTGCCACATATTCCGATTCCTTTACCGAATATTGGGTGCATAGTAAAAACTATGTCCAAGACGGTATTGACAAGCATATTTGATTAGTGATGAGTTCAGAAACCCATTAGTTATACTCAATATGCTTACATGACAAATGGTTGTGACAGGAGTAACATTTATATTTTTACCTATAACTTTTCATTTTCAAGCGATTGTTGTCGTTGTGACAGGAGTAAAATTTATATTTTTACCTATAACTTTTCATTTTATAAGCGATTGTCGTCGTTGCTGGTATAATTTGGTGATGCATAGAAAATTCATGTATTTTTAAACTTTTATCACATAATTCGATAAAGTATTAGCATTTTGATCTAATTATTAGCATTTTGATCTAAATAGTCTTTTACAGACATGGTGGACCTAGTTCACCTAAGAATTTATCAAGATTTTTGTTTAGTATTATTATATTGTTGATAATAATGGCTTTATTACTGTTTAGTTTACATAGCCTAGTTGTCACAAGTTCCATTTATTAGAACAGTAGATTCTGCTATATGTCTTCTTTAGGTGTGGGGAAGTCTGAAGATTTTGCATTAAAATCCGAATTTTATACAATAAATTATAATATTTCGATAAATAGTTTATTCTAATAAGAATTTATATGAATAATTTATTCTGTAGAGTAGTTTTCAAGTTTTCAAGTTCGAAATATATAAAATTCTCGAGTCGCAAATAACTTTACATCTATTAAACCAATAGTTACTGAATATAATTTATATTTCGCAACTAATTTAATATACGTATCAAACACAAGATGTTGCATTTTGATCGATAATCCGAGAATATCTTATTATACTTCAAATTTTCATTATAATTTAATATCTTTCGTAATTTAACAATACGTAGACGCACAAACATCCTTTTATGTTTTCTATCAGTGAAAAAAATTCACGTCATGCAGCAGAATTTTTTTGATAAATGAAAAGACATAGTAGTAGCAGCGACTTGCTTACCTCCCTATGTAATGTTTGAATTTTCGCATTCAATCGCGAATATATTAGACGAACAGAATAATTAACACAGATACTAATACCGTCAACACAGTACTATCAAATGTCTGGTATAACTCAACAAGATGGTTTCTACCAAGACATAGGATCAAGAGCCCCACTAAGAGTCTCATCTAAAAATTTTCCTTAGAGCGTAATTGAAACTCATGAACTCAAATTCATTAAATTATATAAAAGTGAGTTTTAAATTATTAATCTAGTGCCATCGATGGTATTGAAATATTTTCGCTGACAACGCACGAAAAAATGTCAAATTATATATAAACACGAAAGAAAAGTCATTCGTTGAACAGTTGCTTGTACGAATGATCCAACGCGGTCCACGAACCGATCACTCATTAATAACCAATACTATGTTGAAAATTCTGTTTGAAAATCCTTCTCTTTTACCAAATAATATGAACCTTTAGAATATTCAGCTAAATCTCCCAAACTCGATATATGCTCCAACATTTTTAAATTTTTTTCCGGATCAATAATATAGGCTCAAATATATGTGTCGTAGAAAAAAAATAAATATTTTTTCGGTGTACAGAAAAGGTAAACTTAGTGAAGCTCCGTGTTGAGCTCAATCGGGAAGACTACTACAGGGATTTACGCGACCTTTATTTCCTTCATCATGTTAAAAAGGAAGGAAACATCAATTATACGAAAGAGAAATTTTACGGCCCACCGGAATTGTCAAAACTTTTTCTTTACTCTCTAACATTAATTAAGAGCTGTTTGATTAAATTACTTATTATCACAATAGCGACTGACCGTAAAATGTAAGAAAAAACTTTAGGAACAATGAGTTCTCCTTTCTTTTGGTTGGAGGAGGGGTTTCAAAGATACAAGAGGAGTAGAATGAAGAGGAGAACGAACATGTATGAGAATTTCAGTAGTATTTTAACTATAATTTGAGGGTAACAGTACTGTATCAAACTTTCATTTTTTTTCTCAGTTTATCCATGCCGGCTTGCATTTCACAAACTCGATCTCTGCCTTTCGATATTTAGCAAGTACTGGCGGCTATTTCCAATTTCCTTTGTCGGGTTCTTCCCTTTCAGCTAAACCTGGCAATATTTGACATGACACAATAATCCGATACGATACAACACGGAGTTAAACAGGTTTGGGTCAAGCCTATTTAGACACGAATCTGTTTAAACACGAACATGTACAGAAACGATAAAAAACATGTTTAATTGGGTTTGAATCTGTATAACACGACACGACACGTATAAACACGGTTATTAAATATATTCACTATTTTTTATATATATCGACTCATTTAATACATTTATATATGAAAATTTTATGATATATAAAATATTATGTGCATTGCATGTATTATTATTGTTAAAAATGATGTTACATGTTAATAATAGATTAATTTTATTTGTTTATTATACTAATTATCAATAAATATTATTATTTTAGTAATCATATCATATATTATTAGCATATAATTATATATTGTCGATATTTCACATTAAATGGGTCAACCCAATTTAGACACGAAGCTGTTTAGACGCAAAAAATAAATGTGTCATATTCAGATTATCAGGATTTCTAACCCGAACACATTTAAACACGACACGTTTAAACATGATATGACATAATTTACCAGCCCTACTTTCAGCTTCATTTTTATGAAAATGGAATAGCACATATGGGAGAAGATGACTTGCCTATTACCCAGAAGCTTGTGCAGTCGGAGCATCAGATCGACCTCATCCTCTTGAAACACGCCCCTCTTTATGTTCGGTTTCAGATAGTTCAACCACCTCAGCCTGCAACTCTTCCTGCACCTGTTCAAACCTGCGACCCAAAAGAAACCATTAACAAGGTTACATACCAAACTAGACAAATATATATATATATATAATTCCCCCGTGTGTGTGTGTTTGTATGTATATGCACACAGGTACAAGGTGTTCTTAGTTCTTGCAGTTAATTAAACATGTTTCGGTTTCTCTTATCCTTCGCATCCATTATGTTTCTGGAGCCATGAAGAGATGCTAGAAGATATCAGAAGAATGTACATGGAAGAGCTGTAAGTATACATACATATATATATATATATGTGCATATACGTATATGTATCTATATATATGAGACCTGCTCTGCCAGGAACCTGGTGCCAGTTCCCCTCTCCATATTTCTCGACGCACTTGCGGAGGATAACGTCTTCTTCCTCAGTCCACGCTCCTTTCCTCACTCCTGAAGGTGCCTGCATTGTTATTCCTCACAAGGAGTTGGAATGTTGCGGGGTTGGCTTCTCTTAGAAAAAAGTGCATATGCACGCATATATATGTGCATATATATATACACATACATGCGTTTGTGTGGTCAAATATATACGGATTTGTGTGCGTACAAATACTACGTAATGCTATAGCTGCTTTTTTTTCCCATCTATACCACTTGTAATCCAAAAACCCAATGGACCAACCTTGACTAATTTAGGTTCGAGTCGAGTCGGCCCAGTGAGAGAGTAAAACTCTTTCAACTTAAACTTTCTTTATTCATATGATTCAAATCCGAGATATTGTTCAAAGGAAAATGGCATCTTACCATCTCAACTAAGGCCCAATATTGGTTGTGTGGCTCAATATCCACAAGGCCCGGTTAGAGCTACCAAAATTCTGAAAACGCCAAAGGAAATAGCATCGATTACTTTACTGTGGTTATGATAACGAATTCTTCTCATTGCAAGAGAAGCCGAGAGGCCCCGTAGAGTACAAGTCAGATGGAAATGCACGAACACAGGAAGTACCACCGATAACGAATTTGAAAATTTTTTTCCGGTACGTATCAACTTATACAAAAGCCAGCATCCCGATTATTTAAGGATCCACTGTGTGAAAATTGTTCCAATTTTAAATATTTTCCCGTTCAGAGTACTTGAATTGGATACGCTGTTTAAGATCGAATCATTTTAACAAACTTTGTTGAGAATTATATCTCACATAAACTAAATTAGAGAAGAAACTTATGCTTATAGGAGAATTAGCTACCACCACTTATTAGTTTAGACTTTTAAATGAAAGCAAACTCAAAACTCTTATAGAATCATGTAGAAATTTAATAAACGCGTCTGGTTGGGGGTTTTGATTTTAGGGGAGAATTCTCGTACCATTTGTTATTTGAATATTTGCACAGAGTTCCACTACTCTACGCCTGTACTCTAACATCATGCATGTAAAACAAAGAGGGGGGCCCCATGCTGCCTTCAGCGTGGAAGCCCTTTTCTATGGCGCCCCTCGTGCTCATTTACCATCCACATATGTTCAGCAGAATATTCCCAGACTCATTGCTTTGGAGAAAATAAAACCGTTTCAAATAATTTGATACAAGAGGAAAAGGGTTCCTTTCAGTTGTATTCCTTTGACATAAAATGAAGAGAACGTGCATTTGACTCATAATGGTGAGATTTATACTCTTTTTTCATTTTATTCTCTTTTAAATTCATAAGGCGATTCTATAATTAAAGAAATAATGAAAAAAAAAATGGCTTTCAAAATTATCAATTTGCTATCTAATTTTATGATAAAAATAATAAATCAAGATTGATGTTGTTAGATTTAGCAATATTGTATATTAAATAAAAATAACTATATGAATCATAATCTCAGTATACTATTGAGACGCATAAATTTAAAAAAGATAGTAGGAAAAGCTCTTGTCCTAGCTCAAGAACATTACTAATAGGCGAATACCCTTTCTTAGGTTATACTAGATGTTGGTTAGTACTATGTTAATGATATTAGTTTATTAATAGTAGTTGTTTAGTTCATATGATATATTTACGGTTAAATACTAAAGCCCAGAACATTATATAATGGGGTAATTAGTTCGTCCCGGACCGGGAATTAAATAAGGAGATAATGAGAAAAGTGGGAAAGAAGGTGAATGGCAACCTTTGCTACTTGAAAAATTTTGCAGTAAGAGAAAGAAGGATTAATATAGTTAGTACCGGTCTTACTCCGTGTCATAGAGGTTATAGATTCAATATTACCCGTAGGATTTCTAATACCTTTTTATATTTTCTTCCTTCCACCCTTTTCCGGACATTTTGTACACCAAATGATGTTACAATAAACTCCATAAAAAAACTTAAAACATATAAAGAATATAAATAAGAAAATAAAATATAGGTGTGGGAAAGGAAAAAAAAGGTACAATCGCCCCCGAATTGCTCCATGGGACCCGTTTCAATTTTCGGATTGATTAATGCCCGATTTGTCAGTTTCTCTCGGCTGGTAGACCCGCACGTCTCCATGCTGCTGGACTTGCTTACGGTGACCCCTCCGTGGCAGAAGGCAGACATAGACGGTGACAGCAAAGTCCAACCAAGAATCCAAGTTGTTACCGAGGTGCATTCACATCACTTCCTCTTAAGCAGGATCTCAAATTCGAATCTCGTGAACGGATAAATTTATGTTTGTAAGAGTTATACCCCTCAGCGGCCCGACTCGGCTCGAACTTAAACATTAGTTAGGGTTCACTAAGTTTTTTGATATCAAGTGGTAAAAAAGAAATATTAGATCCACATCAATCATACAAGAGAACGATAAGAGGTTTATAAGAAAATTGGGTACACTTAACAATTTAGATTTTTCGGTTGGATAAGAACCCAAGCCTCTGATAAGCTCGGTTGGATATTTACATGATATTAGAGTTGTGTTAAATACCTTAATACCTTGCGCATGAGATTATTGTTAGATTTCATATTGGTTATATAAGATAATAATAATATATTTAAAAAAATTGGGTACTACAACCTAAAAGATTAGATTTTTACTGAAAATGAGTTCAAACCCTCACAGATTTATCCAGGAGATCTTAAGGTTTCATAGTTAATACTCGCCGAGAAACTATCATTGACATGGTCTAATATCGGAAATGTCGTATGGTGGATCGACTTTCGTGTATGGAAAACTAGCTATCTACCATGCCAGTTCTTGGCATGGTCTGCCAACTGTGTTCATGGTCTAGGTCAGTAACTTGATCACTACCTGATGTGGTGTGCTTGACATGTGCAGAATCTATGTAATGCTCACAGATGTTCCATCAACCCGGGAAGGAACAACCACTACGTTAAATAACAGGAGTTAATCTACAATGATTCGATATCACTTCTCCTTAAACAAAATTCTGAGTTTGAATATTGAGAATCAGAAAATTCATCTTTGGAAGAGCGTGAACTCTTAGTAGCCTGATCCGGTGGGATGCATGCCAGTTCCAAAGAGTTGTTTTTGGCTTTTACCTGTTAGTTTTCTCCGGTGTAGAAATGAGCTACATAAACTTATAAGAGGATAAAAGGAACAATGGATTATAAAATTTACACTGCTCTATAAAAAGACGAGTTCATTTCCATCTAAAAATTTAAGTTATTAGATGACGATACTAAATTATCTTATATACTAATATTCAATCATTTAAAAGTTAAGGAAGGTACTACTGCATCAAACCCTTTTTCTACCTGGTAGTTAGCTTGCACTGTATGTATAAGTAGAAAAAGTAATATATATATATACACACTCACACATAATGTTAAGTTACATACAGTCAACACGAAATTGTAAGATTCTGGATCTAGCTCTTGTAAGCATGATCTCCTTTTGAGCCATCAAAAAGATTGAATACCAACCAACATGAACTGGTTCAAGTGATAAGAAACTTATTCCTATTAAGTAAGGGTATCAAGTGCAAGTCTTTATAAATGAAAAAAAAACTCATACTGAGAGAATTTTACTCTTTAATATGTCGACCGATTCAAACTAGATAAGTCAGTAGTTCAAATGACTCTTGGATACCAGCAATGCACACATAAAAAAGATTCAATAGCAGACAAAAACTACATATTTGTTTCACACTACGCTATCTTTTTTCGAGAACCACCTAAAGTTCCAACTAAAAAGATGAAATGATTTTTCATTATATTAATTGACGTAATAAGCCTCCCAACATCAGTAAAGGCCGAACATGCAAGGATTCACGAAAGAAAAGAAAAAGCATTAGCCAAATAAAGGGATTCGGTAGAGTGATACTATTAGTGGCTTGAAATTAAGAGGACACTACTTCAACTCTATCCCCTTCTAAGTATATAGATGTCTCTTGTACACTGGAAAAAAAAAAAAAGCATTAGCCAATTGCCAATCATTCATTGTTAGGAGCATAAATATAAACAAACCTAAACTATTGAAGAATTTTTTTCTCTTGTACACTCGGGTAAAAAAAAAAAGCATTAGCCAATTGCCAATCATTCATTGTTAGGAGCAGAAATAGAAACAAACCTAAACTATTGAACAATTTTTTTTTAAAAAAGAAAGTTAGATGAACTCGGGTTTTTTTTTTCTTTTCGATAAATAAGTTCGATGAGCTATCTGATTTGATTTAAATGAATTAAACGCGGAATGTTTTAAGAAAGTTTTAAAAGTTAGAATCTCAAGTGTACACTGTAAAGTTTTAAACTATACAATATCTTTTTTCGACAATTTTATTAAAGATCAAAAGTTGTACATCGCTTGGCTTTTATAGATCCATTGCTCTTGCTAGCACACTATTGCATACTGGATGGTTTAATCTAGGAAGCGAAAGCAATTTACATCTAGTGATATACAAGATTTTCTCAACTAGCTGTGTATGGGAGTGCTGGCAATTGCTAAAAATTCGATCATTTCTCTCTTGCCACACAAATAGATGTACCCAATCCAAAGTAATCTAAAAATTATTGAGTCCACAGTGCACCCTTTGCCGATCGAAATAGCATGTTTTAGTTCATCCTCCCACAAGCCTGCAGGTGGAGAGATGTGAAAATGAGATAGAAGCCCTTGCCAAAAGGTACGGGTAATCCTCCAAGTGAAGAACAAGTGTCTTGTAGCAGATATACAATATTATGTTACAATAAACTTTAAAATAATAATCTGTAACGTAAATTAGATTATAATATAATATTACAACGCATTTTGCGATAAAACAAGCACGCCCTAAGGGTAAGAAAAAGTCGGTACCGGGCCATAGTTAACTGAGAGAACAGAGGAGAGAAGCAAGGAAGGTCCACTACTCAACACTCATCGACAAGCCAATCAGCCGTCGCCAAAGGAAAAACTTGTGGAGAAACCACGTTAGTAGCTCTGCTTCCATTCGTTTTAAATTCTTTTCATGGCTGTGCTTGGCCTTGCCTGTGGATGTTTGAGACAAACGTGCTGGAATGCTTTGTTTTTATTATTATTTCTTTCACAGAATCTTCTGGCTATGTAGATTGCATGGTTGAAACGATCTTCCTAGCACTTATTAAGAGGAGAAGTGCGGTTTGATGTAGTAGGATCTCTTGAACCCACATCAGCAATATACGATACAAATTTTCAGTTTATAAGAGAATTGAGAATTTGACATCTTATGAGATCTACAAATAATAATAATAATAACAACAACAACAACAACAACAACAACAACAACAACATGTGAGTGATTTGACATAGTATTTTGACATAAGCCCGAAAACCTAACAGTTTTATCATGTCCTAGCTAAGTGCTCTCTGACAGAAGTCCAGCAGTGCTAGCAGTTTCATCTTGGCCCAGCTGATGGCATCCAGCGATACATGCATTCGTAACAATTCACAGTATCATTCCTAACCTAAAACCAATAGGTCATGCTATGACCCATAAGTCATGGCATGCCAGGAGAGTAATATGACAAAGTTTAAGAGAATAAAATAGGATAATTTAATAAAAATTAAATAAAAGTGAGTGAAATATGTACAGTATATTAAGGATTTTTCATCCCTGAGTTGTAGCAATGTTTTAGGGTTTGAATGAGTAAAAAGCAGGATCTTCTAGTGATATCTAAAGTTTGATTCTGATAAATAAAATCTTTTTCCAGAACTTTTTTTATTTCCACTTAAACTTTAAGGAAATCCAATATAAGACGGATATTAGAGAGACTTTTATGAGAAGGAAATGGTTGCAAGTGATGTCGACTCTTTCTTCACCATTCGATGTCGTCTTAGGTCTTAGTTCACATGTTATTGTCAAAGTCGACATACGAAAAACCTCTCGAATTTGACCGGACTGTTGCTACCTGACCTAAATTCTGTTGTATAATCCCACTGTCGATTTTGGAAAATGGGGTCGATTTATAAAACGTAACCTAGGTTAGGTCATGAAATCCAACTTACTAATCATGTTCGACAAATCTAACTCTGTTTGTGGACATCCAACAGACGAGGAATCTCTAAAAACATAGTCACATTATCATATGTCGCCAGATGGAGAGAGTATTGCATGTAACGAGCATACCACGTGATAATGCTGACGTGGTATCGCAAACCAATGAGAGTTAATAATTTTAAGATTTTTTAATAAAATACTTAAAGCAAAAAAAAAACACTAAAAATAGTTGAATCTCATTAGTTTACAATACCCTATCAACACCAATACATGATATAGCGAGTACATACAAGACTTTCCTCTCCACCAGAGGATAATTAGCTAGCCTCTTGCAAGACTTTCCTATCTCAGGCTCTCACCATTAAGCCAATCTTTTGTGCAATGGTATTATCGTATGGAAAATGCTTACGTGGTGACACCAACTAATGAAATTCAATTATCTTTAAAAATGATAGAATTTTATTGACTAATGTCATCACTTAAGTACTGTCATATGATGATGTCATTAGATACAATAGTTTCTACTAATCATGCTCGATGGTCAAGTAATCTATATAAGGGAAATAGGTACCTAATTAAAAATGCATATAATAATACCACCTTGGTCATGCAAGTTCTAATCTAATCTCACTGTTCCTATCCTGTGCAGTCCCAAACCGATTAGATCGAAGTCTCGAAGACCATATTCTCACTACCCAATACAAAGGAGGACAACAGTAGTTACAATCCAGTCAACTTTCACTATATAATGTTCGGGTTTTTGTGTTCAACTGCTAATAAATTAGACGAACGGAACAACCAATGTTAATACTGGTCTCATTAACATAGTACCACTAAAGGTCTAGTCTAGTTTAAAAAGCTGGTGTCCGCCACTGAACAAATTTAAGAGTCTCTTCTGACAATATTGCTCTAAGTAAGGTTCGAACCTGTAATCTCAACCTCACCAAATCACATAGGTGTGAATTTTGAATTATTAGGTCACCACCAAGGGTGGTCCCATATTCACAACTCAATGCAACATATTATATGCTTATTCAAATTCTATGAGAATGCAATTAGCACAAGATCTGTAAATACGGTAGTAACATCCATCCTGTCACTCTAAATCTAAATAAGATGCTAGCTCCGACAGTATCTATCCCATAACCACGCATGACAAACTGCAAACTGTTGTGATATTGCCGGAAAGCAAATCTTTGGATCAGATGAAGCGTCGAAAAACATTGCCATCAGAGCTCTTCTTTTTTTTTTTTTTCCTGGTTTGGGATTGCACTATTAGTATTCAAATGTCTCATGAACATCTAACTAACTCAGTTCAAGCTGAATCTATCCATTGAAAGGTAAAACTCTTTTAATATGAGTTCTCTCTAGTCATAAAACACAAATATAAGACTTTTGTTTAAGGAATTAAGTATTGAACTATTTGAACAGGCTCGGCTTGGTACTATCACGTCTTCTTGATATACCATAGGCCGGTGCTGTTCTGAGCAATGGTGTTGGATGCAAGTTGGTTATGAATCTTTACATGCCTTAAGATCTAAACAGTAATTTACATGGAAAAAAAAAAAAAAAAACCTCCTTGGTTATTACACATGGATATTCAGCCTTAGGCACAGCTGGAGTCTTCACAAACATCATAAATCAGTTTTACATGCGAAACAAGAACAGGGAAGTGTTTTCGAAAGAAAATAGTGTTCAGGGAAAAAAAATCTCGGGAAACATTAGAAAAAAATGATCCACCAATTCACCGTTGTTCGGATCGGACTGATGTCCAGCTCGAACTCACGAATGCAATAACATAGGAAGAAGAGAGAGAAAATTATGATATTATTTGAGCGCTGCCATGTGGTATACCAATACATAGGAGACCCCCTCATAGTCTAGCTAATTAGTGGAATGGCGCTAACCCTTTGTTTGGATGGGACTGAATTGAGCATAAGGGAAGGAAAAGGAGGGAAACCGAGATGAAATATTTACCTTATTTGATTGCATAAAAGTGTTCGAACACAAAAAAATGTGCAGAGAAGAAAGAGGGTATAATATAGCCGGTACTATTCTTGTCATATAATTCATAGGCCTAAGTTCGATCTCACTTGATGAATTATATAGTCTAGACATTTATTTATAGGAAAAGATAATCGGATAATCTAAGAAACATTATACTAAAAAATTAAAATAATATCAAACATATATTCGAGTATAACAAAAATTACAGCGAATATATCCGATCACTAAATATTTTATTTCCTAATAATCTAAAATAACATATGCAATCCTCCCCTCTTGATGAGTATGGAGTTGTCATGTTGCAGTGACAAATTCAACCCTATAATTTCTTTCATTTCTATGGAGACATGACATTTGATCTATACATGCACATAATTAGGAAATGCATACTTCAGTTGATAATAGCAGCAAACTTGTTCAGAATCAACATGCTCTAATATTATGAAAAATATTCTATTGGGCCTACAAAAGATTGGGCGCATATTAATCTAAAAGTTTAGACTAATAAATTGTTAAATCTAATTCTCTTATAAATTCAAATTTATTTTTTAAGCCATTCAATATGGGATTCAATTCTCAACACATATTCTCACAGGGCAACATAACTTTTAGTTATCTATGGCACTTAGATACCCTATCTTAATAACTGATTTCAAGCCAAACATTTTTCTTTCGTACTTGGGTAAGAGAGACAACTGACAAATGGAGCAGGCATGCCTTCTTTAGTCCTCGGGTAAATAATTATACGAGATAGATTTTTTCTATACACAATTTACTTACCACGAATTCAATACTTGATTCTAACAACTAACAACAAGCCGGACAATTTTTCTCCCATTTGGGGTTGTGAACCCATTTGAAAACTCACTCTGATACCATATAAAATGTCAACATGAGCTTATAAGAGATTGAGGCTCGTTTCAAAACTTTTAGGTGGTGATAGCCATTTTTTTATAAATTAGGTCTCCATATATTAATTGTTCAACGTGAAATTGACTCCTCAATACTCACTTTCACGTAACAATTTGACATACATTTACCATGTCTTTAAACACTTGCACTTAATAACTAATTTCCAGCTAGGCATTTGTCTTTTGTATTGGAGCGAGGAGGACAACTGATCAAGAAATTAGTTTTGTCTTTCGTCCTCAAACTATACAATTGACCATGAGCAAGATATTTTTTTCTTCCAGTCTCGGACTTAGTTTCATGAGTTCCACGCCCGAGTTCAACAACTAACCACAAGTTAGACATTTTTCTTCCGGTCATGGCTTACTGGCCACGAGCTCCAACACTTGGGCATAATGTGATATGTGCCCCCAAGGTAACTTACTCTAATAGCATGAAGAATTTTAAAACAATATAAGATGAGAAAGTCTGAAGTACCAAGAAAAGATAAACGTGGCAGACATAGGTTAAATCACGATATTTATTATACTGAGCAACTCAAAGAATTACACAAAGTAAGCACCTATTTCTAGGACAAGATAACCGAATAAACCAAGGAACATACAAATTGAAAATATTAAAATAATATCTAGAAGATAATTGAATGTTCCAAAAATATCAGCTAACATATATGATTCTTATTTATAAATACTTTATTTTCCAATAATTTAAAACAACATCCCTAATATTAATGTCACGGTAAAATAGATCCAGGAGTTCCATTGCTCTCTGTGCCATGACACAATAATGCAAGAATGTAAGAAGTTTTTAGATATCGAGTTTGAGATAATTTTTTGAATGGATTGTAAAAGGGGTTGCTTGTAAACATATATGAATCTCTGCTAAGTTGCAATTTTCTAATTCTATCTAATAATTTATTTTTTCTGAACCATGAGTGTTTACCTCAAACCAAAGTTTTATCATGTATTTTGAAATTTATATATTTCTCCTGTTACTTTACCACTCTTTCTGCTAATGTCTGGTGGAAATTTTGATGTCTTGGCAAAGGATGTAACCATATAACAATTTCGTTGACCTCACTTGACCAGTTTCATTTTCAAACCCGACAACGACCAAGTAGGAAATTTCCAGTACACGGCGATCCTTCATGGCAATTGTCCGAAACTCGGGTATCTGCAGTGCATATGATTGGCCTTACGGAAACAATCAAACTATTATTCAGAAGCTTCTCCGGTTCGGTTACCAAATATTTCAGCAGTTTAGTTTAACTGTTGGTAACCAACGATTTAAATTAAAGAAATACGGTCTAGTGACTAAACCGTAGAATCTCCCTTAATACTTTTAAGTCATGAAAAATGATTCAACAAATGACAAAATCAAAGGGACTGGACATTTCATGTGGAGTGGTGCGTGGGGCAACTCCTAGCACAGCTATGAAAGCAATATGCACGTAAATAAAGCTCGATCGAGATCGCATCAAGATGGGACCAACTGATCTGGATTGGGTGATGACCCGGGCTGTCTTCGGAATGATGGGAGGGTCAGCGAGTTTGCCTCGACTGATATCTGTCGCGTCGAAATAAAACAAACGAAGCAAGCAAGGTCTGCTACTCAACTTCTAGACCCGATCTGTAAAGAGGAGAGACAAACCACGTTCGTGGCTCCGCTGCCATTCGCTTCACTTATTTTCCTGTCCCCGGCAAAGGACGTTTGAGTCTTTTCTTGAAAAGTTGTGTTGCAGTTCTTTGTGTCTTGATCACAAAATCTAAGAGATGCGTTGTGTATGGTGAAGGTAGAAAGATCAATCTGGAGCATCATCTCCTTTAATTAATTGATTAATTAATAGATTGATTAATTTATATTTAGGTCTCTTCTATCTTTCTCTTTGATGAGACATTTGATTTGAGTATTATTAAATTATAAAAAATATTAAGATTATGGAACATGTATTGACTATAGTTAAATCTTGTTGGATTAGAGGTCGAAATGTAATATCTTATTATACTTTGGAAGATGTACTGTTGGTTGTAAAACTTGGTAAGTAATGTTAAAGTAGTTGTAGAGTTGGTTGTAGTGTAAGAATTACACAACATAAAACAAGATCTCTTTTATAATATGTACGATGTGGGGCTTAAGTTTCTCAACGCTCGCACTCATGTGATAATGTAGCCTATGCCTGCAGTGTACCCTTAAACACCACTCAACCATGAGAAACTCTTCAGTGAAGCGATCATACGACATATGCAATGCTGATATAGTACATTTATCTAATTAGATTTCACTATTTATATATTTGTCCAATTAGAGTTCACTATTTATTAGGTTGTTTATATTTTCAAAGTTTTAATAATTATAAATGTATAAGTATTAATTACATGTTAAGTACTAATGAACAAATATATCATGTCAACATTGACGTATAATATAACAGCTCTACTGAAGACTTTCTCCTTGACAACTAGATTGAATCTTTTTTATAATGAGTATATCACATGATAGTGCTTAAATTGTGGTGTCAAGAACCAACAAACTTCGGCCATTTTATGAATTTTTATAAAACCTTAAAAAGCTTATAAATAACTGAATTTTATTAGTTTATGATACTATAAAAGTATTGTCACGTTATATACCCGTTACATACAAGATATCCTCCAATAACTAACTTGGAGCTTGACATTTTTCTTTTGGTCTCAATAATTGATAGATGTAAAATTTCCATTGAGCCTACAAAGAAAGTTAGACCCATATCTACCTAAAAGTCTAAACATATAGATGGTGGAATCCAAATTCTCTTACAAATCAAGTTTCAATCTTTCAACTATATGAAGTGAGATTTATGTCTAGAAAAGATCACAAGCTAGTTTTTCATGCTCTTATTAGTTTAGTTGCCAGTTGGACATCACATCAATTGGAAACGGGTAAGGCAGTGATGAAATTGTGAGTGATCCAAACTTTCAACCAACTACTTATAAATGCATGCTGAGAATGCCCAATGAATTCTTAAATTAATGAGTTTTTATGTGATGTAACAACTATGTCTATTTGATAAGTTTATGATCATTAAAATATCAATAGAGTTTAAGTACCAATAACGAATAATAATAACACACGCCAAAAATCATCAAATCAATGAAAAACTAATCAAAATCTACTACATTCCAATAACACAATTATACAAAATTAAAAATGTAAAAAATCTAGCATATCCGTGATTATTAGTAGTGATTAAACTTATAGACCATGTTGAAATAACTATATGTCAGAAAGTTGTTGGGAATAAAGGAAAAAAATGACAGTTTCTAATAGGTACATGGATTGTGGTATTATAGGTTTGCTTCTTAAATCTAACAGGATATGGTTCAAATCAAAAAGTTGAAATTAGTTCTATTTAGAGTAAGGTTTCGATATCATAAAATTACAAGTACCTAAATTCGATCATCTTTTGTGAAAGGGAAAAAAATTTGCTTGAATGTTAGTAGGGTAAGAGAATCGTGTGTTAATACCGCATATCTTTTAGATTCATGGAGGACCTCTCATTTATTATTTATCCTTTTCCTATCTCTTACACACCATAATCCTTCCCGACAGTCCAAACAGAAGAAAGTACTTTCTACTTGCTAATGATAATACTTCTCAATGTGTCAATATATATATATATATATATATATTGTCCAACAAGTACACGTGTAAGAAGGCTTACCACTTAAAAAATTTACATAGAATCATTGAGGTGTAACATATGCCATGGAAAAAAGGTGTTTTACCTTCTTCTTTTTTTTAATATCATTTTTTCATATTGGATGTTTGCATGAACCACTTGCCCAATTTGTAGTAGACAGAAAGTTGCACCTTTCTATTTCAAAGAATGCATATGGATTTTAAAAAGGATGGGAGAAGATTGAGAACAAAAGAGTATGGAAAAGTTTAGGTTCTGATAATCGAATTCGTAATCGCTTTACCAGTTATTCAGTTATGACCACACAATGTATGAAGGGTCCACTATGTTGGAGAAAGGAGCTGCCAATGATGAAAATTCTTTTCTTAGTTGTTTTTATAAGGCACCAATCAGTGCTGTATGATGAGTTGTACTTTCTTCCGTTGTAATTATAATCAGTTGAGAAATATTCACCTAATATGCTCATATATGAAGTAGAGAAAAATCTTGGGTATCTAGTACTTGTTTCAAGTTTAAATATGAGTAAAAATCGTAACGACAACATAGTAAATGTATTTAATCAGTAAAAAGATCCAAAATCAAATCCAAATTAATGTAGCATGTACAAGTGGATAAGTAACCTAATGAATCGGTCCTTCTTATGCTTCAAATATGAAGTTAAAGATATCAAGTTTGAAATAAGGTCCTATGTGATAGAACTATATAATGAAATATGAGACTAAGCATTATTTGTTGGAGTTGAAAAGTAGATAGAATAAGAAAGGACTGGTAACTCTTGAATTAAATCATAATCCTAATGCATATCATTAGAAATTTTTCAATTGGTACTGGCTTTTATTAGGATAATATATATATATATATATAAAGAGTAAAATAAAGCTATATAATGATGCGTACGATTATGGAGTGATAATTGGCTATGTTTCC
Organism: Lagerstroemia speciosa; assembly: GCA_037672795.1. Classification (NCBI taxonomy): domain Eukaryota; kingdom Viridiplantae; phylum Streptophyta; class Magnoliopsida; order Myrtales; family Lythraceae; genus Lagerstroemia; species Lagerstroemia speciosa. The sequence goes on from CM075306.1 coordinate 3,497,034, forward strand.
ATGGGAAAGTTGAAGACTACTCTTTTCAAGGGTGTACATGGGCACTGAGTAGACCAACAACTGGCAGGAGCCTACTCGTTATGATAGGTTCTGGGTAGATAATAATTAAAATTGGGTATGGTGCAGGTAAGAAAATAAGGATTTGGTTAAATCAAGTTCCGATTTGGGTTCTAAACACTTAAATTACCTAGAGTCGAAAATGAAACTGGTACCTTAAACTGAAATATGAAATTTGTCATTGTATTATACTATAATGACAAATAATCCCTACTTTTTACTACATTTCTCAAATCTGTAAGTCTTATTTCTTTTTTTGGACTTGGACATATGCATAAAACAAACATAGTTATAACGTTTCATCAAAATATCAAAACAAAAATATGTAGAACTTTTTTTGCCGAATAAATATTTAGAACTTGGCGGATAATTTTTTACATTTTCTTGATTGTGATCGATTCTATAATACCTTTATGTAATTTGTATTTCTACACTAGATGATCATTTTTATGTGTTTTATGGATAATTAGCTTGATCGTTTTTTATTAAAAATTTGTTGAATTTGAATTAACATTTTCTATTTAAATTATTTAAAAAATAAGAAAAAATATGTTATCACAGGATATCGAAATATGTGGTATAATGCAAATTCCGGATATGGTCCAGTTTTTCAACTTAACAAGATAGTGTTCGATTCCAAATTTTAGGAATATATTTTTTTAAGGGTAAGATCCAAGTATCATAAAAATTACAGGGCTGATCACACTTAACTCTCTTTGACCTATCCCACAAGTTGCTTTGTGTAGCCTTGGTTTGAAGCCGATCCCTCAATTCTCAAAATCTTCTTGAAGCATGCCGATCCTCTTCTTCCCTTGAAACGGTGGATAATCTAATCTCTCTTGACAGCAAAAAAGTATAAAAGCACTGGTGTCAAAGATGTTTGAGGGTTTTGCTAAGATCGAGAATTTATAATGATAGGAAATTGAATATTGCATCTCTCCCTAAAATATTTTCCTTGAAATTCTCTATCCTAAAAATATTTTACAAAATATCCTCATATTTAGGGGGTCAATCAAGTGAAATCTATTATTATGGTAATCAAATAACTTAGAATATCTTTCATATTGAGTTTCAAAATTGCTTGAAAATCAAATATTCTATGAATATTGCAGAATCTTCCATGCAAGCAAAGAGGTTACGACTCATTGACCTATTTGCTCTCAAATTACAAGAGCCGCGAGACCCATTGCCACTATTGCTCTTGAATAAGGTGGCAACCCTCCGCTATTTCCTCTATTTTTCAACTTCTTTCCAACTTCGTTACAAGAGTTCGAATCCATCTTCTTAGTCTAGTTGGTCCACCATTATGTATCTGTATCAACTAAAATACGAATATTTTTGGAAGAAAATTCGAAACAATTAATCATAACTCGATTCCACTAAATTAAGGAAAAACCACACAATTATATATAAAAATTACATTAAACTTGATAAACTCACTCGAATCTAGCCTGAAAATATGTTCAAATCAGCACATTCAGATGAATAATAATCCTCTATCCCAACACCCCATGAAGGGGCAAGGCTTGACGTTTTCATGTGGTGAAGCTCTCCTAACAGAGCATTGTCAGATAAATCAGCTTACAATTTTATCATCAATGGATTGCTGTGAGACCCAAGTAGTTTATGGAAGTTATTATGCATTTGGAATAGACTGCAACGTATTTGCACCTTCCTATATGATTGGTCAGCTATAACAGGCTTCACGCGAGTGAACTCTTGCGGAGTCAGTATTTCCGCTGGATGTCAATTGGATCGTGATGCTGCGGAATTGGTGCTCCATACTCTTCGTGATGGCAGAGAAGCCCGCACACTACGGAATGATGTGATCCCGACCCGCTTCCACACACATTTCAACGGCCCCAGCCTACAAGAACAGCTCCATTCGAATCTAACTCAGCATAAGGTTACCATCCAACGTGATAGGTTGCCACGTAGGACAAAATAAGGTTACCATCCATCGATCTTTGAAGTGTCCCTCGAAAATCGAATATTTAGTGTAAATCCCTTGACAATTCATAATCCCACGTCAGTAAGTGAGCAAGCGAAAATATCAATGAGAAGCAACGTAGCCAAAAAACACATGCCGACAAAGAAACAGCTTCGAAAATCGGTGACTTCAAGCAACTATACACTTGCAAGTGAACCGGCAAAAGCAGTATCGTACCGATCGTTATCCTCGTTTGGTCCATGCGACGTGAAACCTTCTGTCCATATGCATCAACCCCTACTCACTATAGGGTCCCCCACACGAAATGCTAATCGTGCTCGTTATTCTAGCAAAGTTGTTGATGTGCATTGTCAGTTACTCCAACATGATTTCCAATCATCACGGGAAAAAAAATGATTCGCATTCAGTATTTTTTCTGGGTGTGCATTGTTGGTATAAAAAATTTTACAGTTCTCTGATTGATCAAGTTCAAGTCGGGTTGTGCCACTAAGGAGCGAAACTCTTCTAACATGAGTTTTTTTATTCACAAATACTCAAATCCGAGACCTTTCCTTAACGGTGCGAAGTATTGAATCACTTGAATTGATTGATATTGTTCGTGGTTAGTCTTTTAGAACGCACTCAAACGAAATGTTGCAGTAAATGATTTTATTTTTCATTACTAAATGCCTACATAATTTCTCTCTAGCAATATATGGCTGCCTTTCGCTTAGTAACAATAGATGGGTGCCTTTTCAGGTAGATTTAGAAAATTTTTTTATGAGGATGAAAGGATGGATGCAATAGGATAAGATAAGATGATTTAACGAAAAAAAAGGATAAAATCATGAAATTTGCATAATATTTCGCAATTTTTTTATTTCAAAATTTATGTAATTCCCCGGTTTACCCGTTCCGATCTTCTTTAAAGCCAACTTATAACTAATTGTTGAAGCTAGTAACTTTACTATTGGGCTCGGGATTCTTTCTTTACTCGGCCCAACAATCGGGACTGGAAAGAGCAACTGAATCCTCGTGCTGGGATTCAAATTTCTAAATAATTATCTGCTGTAAAAGATCTTATACAACCTTAAAAAGCCTTCACTGCCATCCTTCCCATACCAAAATTGGAATTAATCCATGGATCTTCATCTGATCAATCAACATGAATCGTCAATTGCCCACCACTGGAGCTGGCCTATTTCTCTGCGGCTCTGGTTACTAAGGTGATCAACGCCAAGGCCACAAGAGTGAGTGAAATAGGAGAAAGTCTCGTGTGTAAGGTGTTACCAGTCGTGGTAGTACATAGTGACAACTCCAATCAAATTCAATTATTTTTGGGTTACTTTCACTACAAGAAAACTGTGAAATACCGACAGACGTATCCGTCGGAAATCCATCGGTAATACGGTTTACCGACGGATCAGAGCCGTCGCATTTTCCCTTGTCGGGAAATTGTTTCTGTTGGCATTCCGTCGCTAATTGTGACGGATTACCGACGTATGTATTCATCGGCAATAGAGATGAAATAGTGACGGATTATCCGTCCCTAATTCGTCGGTATTTGGTCGCAATTACCGATGGATATTTGCATTGGTAATCCATCGCAATTAGCGATGGATAGCTACGTCGGTAATCCATCGGTATAGCCAAAGGATATATCCAATGGAAATCCCTCTGTAAGTTCTGTCCCCAATCCATTGGTAATCCATCGCAATTACGGATGGATATTCACGTCAGTAATTCCTCGGTATATCCGATGGAGGGGTGCGTCGGTAATCTGTCGGTAATGGCGACGGATTACCGACGGAACACACAACTTCTTTCCATCGGCAATATGTCGGTTTGTATATTTTTAATTTATTTTATTTTATAATTATGTATTATATATTTAATTTATTTTATAATTATGGATTATATGTTTAATTTATTTTATAATAAAATTCATTCCATATTTATTTATTTTATTTCATAATAATTTATAATTATTGCTAGAATAGAGCAAGAAATAAATTGTCATTAACTTAAAATATTTAAAAAGTTCTACAAGAAATTACGACAAACCAAAAGAAAATAAAACAATCTAATTATTCTGCTTCTGAGCCTGACTCGGAAATGTGCTCTGCGTCATCCTCCTCCTCCTCGTCATCGTCATTCAAACCATTGTTGTCTTATTATGGCGGTGGTGTTGGAGGGCCACAAGCCATCTGATTGAATAACTGAAGAAAATTATCCAATTTAGATTCCACCTGATCAAGCCTCAGATTCACCTATGATTGCAAGTCCTCATTCATTAGATGCGCGTGAATTTGCATTTCCTGAATCTCTATCTCCCATGCCTTACAGGAACCAATATTCTCATGGGGCGGCGGGGAGATACCCGATTTCGGGCATGTACCCAAGGCCATAGATGTGTCCCTTTTTTCTCCCTCCAGTAGCCTCCTTCCAAATCTCGAGTATTTTCTCTGGAGGGGGTTGTGGAGTGCCAGTGGCGATGCTCTGTTGTGATGATGCAAACTCCCGTAATTTCTCGGAGATGACCTCCTATATTACATAAGAGAAAAAACAAGTAATGCATGAGCATTTAATTATTTATTTTTAATCATATTATTTAATGGAGAATCCACTTACCTGAACAATCTCTGCTCGTGGTTCCAACCACTTGTTCTTCTTGGTAGAGAACCTTGTGCGTCAATAATGCTAAAAAATTGTAGGCTTCCTACCTAATTATTTTCTCTGCCACGAGAAATTCCTTACGGACCTAAATTAATTATGACATAAAATGTACAAAATTGTAATATTTTACTAGGCGATCCTGATGAGTGCCCGCTGATACACTCCTACCAACGTATAGAGATCCACCAATGGGGGACATTATGCTCTCCTTGTTCGCTTTCGACATTCACAAGAATGCTGACGACTCTGAATGACGTAGGAGTTCCCCATAAAAGTCATCTCCCATCCAGTGCGGCCTCTTCATCTTTCGTACGTCGCTCATCATGTCGCGAAAGCGAACACTTCCCTTGAAATTGAAGGCAGCCCACATGTGATAATCATTGACTGGATCCCAATCCATATGCATCTGTCAATTTACAAATTGGTAGATGAAAAATATTAATAATAAGAAATATAATTTGTAATTAACAATTTACCTTCCATTCATTGAACCAATCTTGCCGTATTCTCTCCAGGATCTTACTCCAAGTAGCGTGGAACATATCCAGCTGATTTCGGATGATTGATGTAATGATCGAAGTGGCTGGAAGATTCGCTTGAATCTGTCAATAAAAATATTAATATAATTAATATTAGCAAAATAATTATTTAAAATATAAAATTATTAAATTCTTACCCTTTAGTGCCCTCTCTCTGTATAAATGGCTTCCTGGAGGCCCCAAAAGTAGCTGAGGAGTCCTGTGACCCCTCATAGTGCTCATGACAAGGGGGAAAGACCGACCAACTCACCCTGGCAGATGAGTCAACTATCGGGATGGTCGCTTGATGAGAGCCGCTCCCATCATGCGATTGTTGAGGCTGGTTGGACACCGTGGGTCGGCTCGAGCCACCTGCTAGCTTTGTGGTACCTCTCCTAACTTTCTTCTTCCCCTTATGGGCCTTACCTGTAGTCCCTAGGTCATGTAGTGCGTCGGACATTGTGGATCACTTACTGGCCTCACCTCAGCCCCAAGACTCGAATTATCACAGCTAAATGGCATTAATAGGTAGAGACAATTCCGTTCTCATTCAAAAATTATATGAAAATCATGGGAAAACATACAGCAATCTGCTGTCAAATATTCAAGCAAACAAAGACTCTAGCCTACCCAAAACCAATACCAAAATGGGAGAAATCATCGAGTAAGGAGCTGCGGTAACCATGAACACTAAGCAGCCCTATTTTCAAGGAAAATGGCACCGGAAAGAAGGGAAAACATCAAGCAATGAGTAGCCATGAAATTAGATCAGTCATAGCTCTATTCTCATCAGAAATGGCATGGAAATCATGAGAGATCATGAGCAAAAATTGGCAGCAACAACAGAAACAAAACAACGCAGTTCTCCATTGAAAACATCATCGAAATCATGAAATCCATTGAGTAAGGATCAGCTACAGTTAGGGACAAATGATAGCTCTATTCTCATCAGCCTCTTTCTTGATGAAAAACAGTGGCAAAATATACAAGAAAATCGAGTAAAGTTCAACCACAATACTAGTCATTAAACAGCCTCGTTCTTAATAAAAAAAGGATATGGAAATCAAGAGAAAATGCTGAGTATGTGGTTGCTGCGATGACGGATACTTAACAATTCTATTCTCATTGAGGAGCGGGATCGAAACCATGAGAAATTCTCAAATAATGACCAGCAGCAACCATGAACACTAAACAGCACTATTTTCAATGAAAATGGCATCGGAATCATGGCATATAATCGCATAAGCACCAGCTGCAACCACAGAAACAAAACAGCCCCATTTTCTATCTAAAATGCCATGAAAACAAAGGAAAGCTCCTAGCAAATGGCTGCTGCAATGACCAGCAAATTAGGGCTCTAATCTCCTTAAAAAATCATATCGTAAGTGGGAGAAATCATCGAGTAAAGAACCAGCAGCAACTATAGACACTAATCTGCCATATTTCCATTGAAAATGCCATGAAGGTCTAGGGAAAACAACCAGCAAAGAGTTGCTGCAAAATCTAATATGCGTGGGCTCTATTCCCTTCAAAATGCATAAGAAAACGTGGGAAAACATTGATTAAGGAAGCGGCAGCGACCATGGAAACTAATCAGCCCTTTTCCATATCAAGAAATTCATTGAAAAGAGGAGGGAAAAAAATCACAAGGCAAGGTGCTGCTGCAATGACAAATAGGAGGCATCCAAACTGCAAGAAAAGAGCAACACCAGTGACTAACAGCAATTACAGCTGCAAAGGCAGCATGTAACACCAACAAGACAGCAAAGTATTGCTGCAACATGGCACACAACAGCGACGATACCATAATGAAATAGTGTTTAATAGTAATTATGACACCTGAGCAATGACTAATGACCTCTAAACTGTCATAAAAAGAGCTGACAATAGTAAATAAGCAATAGAAAACTAAATGTTGTAGCAAACAGCAGCAGCATGCACCGAACAGAAAAACTACGGGCAAATTACAAGGGCTAACAGTAGGTGACAGCAAAGAAACTTCACAGACCATGAAATCTTTCAGCGGGGGAAGTCGAGGAGCTAAGGAAGGCCTTACCTAACTTATTGGGAAGTAGGACAGAGGAGAACAGGTCTGGGCTTGGACAGGGGAGGCTTTGGTGGCCCAATGGTTGAAGGGCTGCTTGTAACGGAGGCTAGGGGTGAGCAACCGAACCAGTTCGGGGATGGGGTCAGTAGCAGCATAAAGGATTACAGGTCTGTGCTCGGTGATTACTAAACTCGTCGGTTGCTCGGGAGCAGTTTGGGGATGTCGCAACCTCCAAATAAATTGAATTCATGATATCATAGCTAAAAATAAATAAATAAAAGGAGTCCTCACTAATCGTTTATGGAGTTAATCCTAAGGTCGATTAGAAACCTATTATTAATGTAAGGAAGCATGACATTAACAACCTAGACTTTTATTGTCGTTCTTGAACCAAAGTTGGATCTAGGTGTTCTATTATGCTCGAAAGGCTCGCAAGCCTGTCGACACGCTCTAAATCGGTACCCTAATAATGTTTCTAAATTTACCTTATTTTATTTAATCTCGTATTTTCTAATCTTCTTAAGTAAGGAAAGTTACATGCAAAAAAAAAACATGAAGCAACTAGTGACGCACATTTTGAGCCAAAGGGCAACTATTCTCATGGAAGATGTAAAACATAATTTCAATAAAAATAAAAATTAAAATTAAAAATTAAATAAGATAATTACTCTGAATAATAAATTATGTAATGATATATTTATTTGACATAAGGCAGTGTGTGAATTTGGCTTAAAGAATCGAGTCAACCTTCTAATTTCTTTCAAAAAAACTTTATTCATGAAGCAATCATTAATACCACGAGCTACTAATCATAGACATATGGGGATTCAAATTTTTCATAATTAACCAAGACTAGAATCGGCAAGCATTAATTGAGATGAAGAAGGACGGGCAACAGATAGAGAGAAGATAAATAAAACAAACCGAGGGCATTCATCGGCTTAGCACTCTTCATAGAGGGTAGCTGTCGGAGGATTATTTGTCCCTCTTCTCTTCAGCGTCTCCCCTTTTATACACTCCATTCAAGGATTAAATCTAGGAAGGAGGAGGATATTGAGGCTGAAAATCAGCTCCATATCTTCTGATTCGTGAATCAATGGGGCTGCACCAATATCTTCTCTCAAGCTTCACGGTTGGAATATTATCTATCCATATCAATTCTGGATCTACCCGATTTTCCTTTTCCTTATCTGAGATAAAATCTTATCTTTCCTTTACAATATTTTCTTATACATATTCATCATGTTACTGACCATTGAAAAGAAGAATCCCACAAAAATGCCTCAGAATTAGTGAGAAATGAATTTCTGAATCCAACTGACTGGCACGGGCTAGCCTTACATGCTGAGGCTTGGATATCAATTTCCTCAGGCTGATTATGGCCCTTTTGATATTTCGCTCTATTTTTCTATTAATCCTTCATGAGTTGGGGTCCAAATTACATAACCTTACTCAAATTGGACCCCCCAATAAATAGATATAATTTCTCCTACGAAATCAGCCACAGCCCGATTACTGTTCACAGATTGGGCAATCTTCCTTCAAAAAATTGTATCTCCCTCTCCAAGATGAATTTTGAGTCCAAAATCCACCACATCAAAGTAACTCAATGAGCTTCATGATGAATTCAAATTTGCTCACTTTTAACCTCGTTAAGTCCATTTTTCAAGCCTCTGAATCCCGCACTGATAGTCTTGTGCCCTAAACGATTGACCATCAACTATTTCTTCTCGAGCTAAAATGAGGTGTCTACAAGGGATGAAGATTGGAGCCCCGGCCTCCTCAACGAAGGATCGATCCCCTGCTTTATAGAAGGGTATGGATGGACAGGAGGCTACGGAGAGACCGGAGGGAAACGAGGCTGCTGGTGGTGGAGCAACGAAGCTACTGGCATGTGGGAGTTGGAACAGAAGCTATCAAGGTCGGCGGGAGCAGCTGGGTACAGAGATGGCGTGTTGCAAGAGGAAAAGAGGAAGCAAGAGGAAGTGAAGTCCTTTCCCTGATTTTCTGATTCTTTGTCTTTTTTAATAAAAACATAATAAAATAGGAAATAAGAAATAAAGTAGAAGAGGAAGTAGGAGGATGTGAAGTCCTTTCCCTAATTTTCTTTTTTTTTGGTCTTTTTTTTGAATAAAAACATAATAAAATGGGAAATAAGAAATAAATTAGAAAAATATGAATGGTTCGGGTCAAAATCAGGTGGCAGTCCGTATTGAATTTCGAGACCTAATCTATGCCATATTTGAGAAGTTAAATTCGACCTCGATTATCACTATATCACTAATTACCTATCTGCCAAAATTAGGTGTCTACAGGAAACATGGGAAATCATTGGGCAACGATGTAGCGACAATATAGACACTAAACAACCACTTTTCCTATTGAAGATGCCATGACAATTTCTGGAGAACTCTCACAAAGAGCTGTTACTATAACTCTTTACGGCACAAAAACCACTCTATCTTAAGCTTGTTCAGAATCCTTTAACGTTGTGTTCTATTTTTTTCTTCAATCTTTAATGACATAAGATCCAAATAACACTAATTTTGCTTAATTAAGACTTCTAGATAATTCGTGCAATTTTACTTAAAAATCAAATCTTCTTCTGTGGATCGAATCATATAGAAATGTCATGTTACAAACTCAATAAAGAGAATATATCACATATCATCCATTTTCAATGTTAACTCTCATCGGACTCATTCTCTTCATTGGATTCATCATCTCGTTATTGTCATCTTCCTCTTCGTCAGTAGCATCTTGTAACTCGGTTCCACCTAACGCGTGAGCAACATCTGCGAAATTGACTGGCTCAGGTGGATTTTCATTGTCAACCAATGATTCGTCAGAATCTTCAACTATCACATCTCGCATGTGTGAATAAACATCATTTTGGTAAGCAACCTCTAATGACTCATCCACTTCAATTCTACCCATTGCTTTTGTCTTCACAACAGCTAGCCAATTAATCTTACTCTTAATTCAACCAGGGTAACAAAGGAAGTACACTTGGCGACATTGCTATGCAAGAACAAATAGATCATAATTTCTGTATATGCCACCCAATCTAACTTCCACTGTCTTATACTCTGGGTGAATTGTTTGCGTATTGCGTTTTAGAGTATTATCAAATCATTTGCAATGAAATAACACAATGCGCTTGATAGGTTGGCCCGGTAATGCAATTAAACCACTTCAGGTAAAACACCAAAGAAATCATTCTCCCCACTATTAGTAGATGCTCCACGTACCCAAACTCCACTATTGATGATCTTGTGACTATTGTTGTACGCTTCAGTGTGGAAGTTGAAACCATTAACAAAATATCGATCCTATACAGTAACTTGTCGATCTGGCCCACTAGCAAAGTCATATAAAGTCTGATTAGTAACACCATTCCTTGGGTCATGCACTTAGCACATGAGAAATATTTGTGACACTTATGAAAATTTGTATGTCACGTAACAAATATTATAAAGTACGTAAATGTCATGCTTACATATTCTCTGAACCAGTTTGGAAAATCTTCTTCTCTGCACACCTCTCATGATTGATTGTACAAACTATAATAAATCTATTATCATTAAAAATATAGAAAATTAAACTTCATATGTATGTAAAATGTAAGTGTGACATATATAACTTACTTGATATATGGCTTAACCTCATCGTAATTGAGTAAAACATGCAAGTTGGTGACTCTTAGATCTACATCGTTCAACTATCTTGTAGAACTAGCACCAGATAGGCACCCAGGCAAGTTGAACACTGAAAGGATCGGTGACAACTCTGTGGTAGCTCCACCATCATCATTGCAAGGGACCAGTGTACGTGATGTCAACTCGTGAGATTGAAAGTAAAATGAGCAGAAATTAATTATCTCAAGACAGATAAGCCTCGCAAATTGAACCCACAACTTGTGCTTTTTATATGACTGATCTTTTAATTTTACTAATATATTTGTGGATAAATAAACCAAACAACTATTAGCTAGGTTTAGCGTCGTAATATTTACTGAGTATATAATCATAATGAATATATGACTACGTACCTCTCAAAGGGATACATCCATCTAAATTGTACCGATCCACCACTCATAGCTCCTTCTACTAAATGAATTGGAAGATGCTCCATAATATCAAAGAATGAAGGGGGAAAGACTCTCTCCAATTTACACAAAATAATCAAAACATTCTTTTGCATCTTCTCCAGGTCCTTCATGCGTATAGTCATCGAGCACAAATCTTTGAAAAATTTGCTTAACTCAGCTAATGGCTTCCATATATGATCTAGTAATTCTTTAAATGCAATTGGGAGCAGTTGTTTCATGAAAATATGACAGTCATGACTCTTCCAACCAGTAAATTTTCCAGACACCCTTGCAACTAGTCAGGATATTTTTGAGCAATATCCATCAGGCATACGCAAAGCCCTCATCCATTCTATAACATGTTTTTGTTGTTTAGCATATAGAACATATTTCACTTTCAGTTTGACCCACACATCGTTTCCCTTCTCCACGAGCTCGAGCTCTCTTCGTCGGCAATATTCTTGAAGGTCCCTTCTTGCCTTCACATCGTCTTTCGTTTTTTCCTTCACATCCATGACTGTATTGAAGATATTATCAAAAAAATTCTTGTCAATATGCATGACATCAAGATTATGCCGAAGATCGTTATCCTTCCAATAAGGGGGTTCCCAAAAAATACTTCATTTCTTCTAGTTGTAATTGAAATCGAAACCAGTTATTATTGGAAGCTTACCGACCTCACGGCACGTTGGAAAGTCTTTTTACAATATTCCACACTTCAACTGAAGAATGTGTTTCAGTGGATGCCTCCATTTCCACTCTCCGATTGTAGAAGGTCATAGCATTACGTCGATATGGATGGTCCTAATCAAGAAAGCGACGATGGCAGTCAAACCAGCACTGCTTCCCACCATATCGAAGACGAAATGATTTTGTTCGATTCATACAATAAGGACACGCAAGGCACCCAGCAGTTGACCATACAGACAACATGCCATATGCTGGAAAATCATTCACTATCCACATAAGTGCCGCACGTATAATGAAGTTTTGCTTTGTTGAGACATCATATGTTGTTATCCCACTCTCCCATAATAACTTCAACTTATCAATCAGTGGTTGAAGGTAGACATCAATGTCTTGTTTTGGATTATTCGACCCAGGAATAATACATGTGATAAACATATAAGGTTGTGTCATACACATTTGCGGCGGCAAATTGTATGGAGTGACAATAACTGGCCAACATGAGTAAGGTGTAGATGACTGGTTGAAAGGGCTGAATCCATAAGCACAAAGACCTAGTCGGACATTCCGAGGCTCATATGCAAAATCTAGATATTTGTGGTTGAAATTCTTCCAGGCAGACTTGTGTGATGGATGACACATTAATCCATCTTCTCTGTAATTGTCATGATGCCATCGCATGCATTGTCAGAACTGATAGAAGCAAAAAGACGTTTTAACCTTGGAATTATGGGCAAGTAATGCATTCACTTGAATGGGACTAACTTATCACCACGACTCCATTCGGAAGCACATTGCCTAAATCTCAGATGGTCACGTAATTTGCACCGGTCTAGATATTTTGTATTCTTATAGTACAACATGCATCCATTCGTGCAGCAATCAATCTTAATCGAGATTAAACCTAACCTTCTCACAAGTTTTCTTGCTTCATAATATGTCATTGGAACAGTTATCTCAAACACTGTGCATTCTCGAATCAATTGCAAGATCTGATCAACAGCATCGTGTTGCTATATTCCAATCAGATTTGATGCTCATCATTCTCATAGAAAGTGAAAGAGCGGAGTGCTCAGTGCTTCCATGCCACAACAGTTTATTACACTCTTCTAACATATCAAAAAAATGGCGTGCCTCTTCATTTGGTTCTTCCTCTACTAGTTTCTCATTCTCACATGTATGAAAGTACTGCTCATAACATTGCCCATATCCAACATCCAAGACCATTGACCGGTAATTTTGCAGTACACTAGGTTCAAGCGGTTGTTGATTACTAGTGAATTCAATGCCAACATCAGGTCGAATCTTTTCATAGTCAATCCAATAATAATAGTTACTTTTAAAACCACGACTATATAAATAACACCTCACTTCATTCAGCGTCAAAAGATAACCAAACTTTCGACGTTTGACACAGGGGCACCTAATTTTTCCTTCCTTCTGAAAATGATGTAATGAACATGCATAATTAATAAAGTTTTCAACACCTTCAAGAAACTCTTCTGTGAGCGTACGATTATTGTTTAACCTATTGTACATCCACATTCTATGCAGGGGGATATCCATCTACAACATATATACACAAAAATTAATATATTCCATCAACCAAATACAATATAATCAACCAGTATCTATTTACAACATAACTATCATAATAAAAAAAATTGCTTACTAAACGAGCGAGAATTAGGAATTGAACCTATTTCCTCAAGTTCCAATGGAGTGAAATCACAGAAGAGAGGAAATGGGGAGAAGAAAACCGGATAATGAATTAGAAATAAGACACGGCTTAAATTTGCAGTAGTGAGATTACCGATAGATTTACCAGAGCGAGAAAAATTCCTGCCACAATACATATACCGACGGAAAATTCCGTCTGTAAAGGGCGGGAAAATTCCCGCCAAACATATTCAAACACAGACGGAAATTCCATCGGAAACTCTCCCCAAGTGCTTCCTTGCATGTATCATTGACGGATTTACTGATGGACATATCCGTCGGTAATTACTGACGGTGTTACCGACGGATGTTCCATTGGTAATTCTCGGAGGCACTCCTTGCCTTCTCCACCGACCGATTTACCAACGGAGAATCTCCCGCGCACTCCCCTCCATACTTTGCCAACGGATTTACCGACGAATATTCCATCGGGCATCTTGGTAAATAGTTGTGACAGATTATCCTTCGGTATTCTGTCGGTAATATCCGTCAGTATTCTTCAATTTTCTTGTAGTGCTTGTTGTTTTTAATGTTTTATAAAAAAAATCTTTAAAATATCTAAATTTCATTTGTTGGTTGTTAGTTTCTTATATAACAATCTGTAATCCTCGCGTCTCATGGCAGCTGAGTAGCCTACTTGTTCCGGCAAGAATTAGGGGTAGAGTCGAGAACTCGATAGAGTCATTCTCGCAACATGAAGATCCAAAGTTGAGTATAAGCTTTGTTTTGTTATCGAGAGACTTGTTGGATCGGGGATACTACAATAAACTGACTACAGCATCGGATCTATCTTTGGAATTGAAAGCGCTAAGGATAGATTAGGAATCACTCATGACAAATCAAAAGTTTAGAGAGATGAAGAGTCGGGACAAGTTGAAAATCAATTTTAAGGAATGAGAGCTATGCGAATCATGATCATCTGATGAGATCTGAATTAGAAGCATGTAGTGTCCTATATAGAACTTTCATGGATCTTGTAAAGATTTTATAAATTTAACTTTTTCATTTGAAGTGGATTTTTCTAATCTAATAATCTATTTGTTTAAAAACATTTCTAAGGGACATAATAGGGCAATTAAATATAAGAAGATAATGATGATTTGGGTTCGTGAATATGATTCCGGAGATTGTCATCTCTTATTTTTCAAAGGGGGATTTCTTGAGGTTATATAAGGAGTTCTGCATAGTGGGTTAAATGTTTTGTAAGGGAAAGGCGGGGCACTACACAATGCTCGAGAGGTCGACTCCAGATAAAAAGTACTTTGTTGATCCTAGAGTAGGCTGTTAATGGATATTCAAAATATATAGCAGCAAGTTGACGAGACCATCAACAACTATGAGGTACGTTTGGTTGCCCGAGCATTTACTCAAATTGACAGAATCGATTTTTATGAGATATTTGCTCCACTTCTGAAACTCGTGACGTTTCATTGTTTGTTAACCTTAGCAGTAGCAAAGATTAGGAAATACGTCAAATGGACGTCCACTATGCATTTTTGCATGGTCTCGGATGAGAAAGTTTAATGTTGTTACAATCCAGGTTCTCTTCTGTTGGGATTGTATGCAATCTAAGCAAATCGCTGAACGAGTTATGGCAAGTTTCACAAAATTAATTCACCAAGTTTGCTGCCATAGTTCAACGATATGGATTTGTACAATCAGATGTCGATCACCCTCTATTCACTCTTTCAAGAGACTATAATATTTTGGTACTGATTCTACATTATTTTTAAACCAAAAATAGTATACTCTTGATATTTTATTAGAATGTGGCATGTTAGGTACAGGGGTTCTCGTTTTCTCCTTGGATAATGGTTGATACCTCATTTTAACTCGGAAAATACCTTGACTTAGACCTTGGCAAAATCAAGCAAGTGCGTGTCCATGATTAATCTAAAATAATGTTTGAGGTTAAAATCAAAGATTTAATTTGATCTATCATAAAGCAAGTTTAGAGTCATTGTGAAGAGTATTGAACTAGTTTCGATTTGACATATTTTGGACCCCGAGATCCGATTAAAAAAAAAGATGCAGTTTTTAAGCGGAACTAACTGAATCTATAAAATTCATTTATCTCGACCAATTTTATTTAAAAAATTGCAAGTAATTATTGGAAGGTCTAAATTGAACAAAACTAATGTCATTTGAATTTGAACTCCTTAAATATGGAAGAATGAGAAAATATAATGTCAAAAAGTTAAGTGTAAGCTCTGTAAAAAATGATTTTTTTACCATAGGAAGTTGTAGAGGTCAATAGAGCGCAGAACAGTTTGAAAAATTATAAATGGCATATTTATTAGTCTTTCTCCTAATTTCTTTTTCTAACTAAATCTTAAATAAGTAAACTTTAATAAAAAATAATAAATAAATAAAATAAATTAGCCTCAATGAAAAGAAATAAGGCTCTCAACCAGGAGAGAATCTTGTGTGTATGAGCATATCGTATAACTGTATTTATATAATGTCATAAGTTAATAATATTCAACTATTTTTAAAATTTTTTAATAAAGTCTAAAAGAAAAAAATAAATCTTCAAAGCAAAAAAATCCTCAAAATAATTTACTTCAACTAGTTCGTAATATTATATCAACAGTGTCGCCTCGTTATACCAGTTACGTATCCCCTCAGCCAAGGATAACAGAAAAAGGAAAAAACCCCTCGATAGCAGGAGCCACGGAAAACAATCAGGAGCGTAAGAGAACGTAGATCTCATGGCAGCCACAGACTATCCCCTACGCACAATATCTCATGGCAGCCACCCCTCTGCTCGTCCTCTCCGGGTCGAGTCCACCTTCGACTCCGACATCCCTCTCCGAGCCTTCAATCCTGAATTTGAAAGAGACATCCCGATCCGCCCCTCAAACGGACCATCGCCGCCGACGCCAGTTCACTACCGAGCCACTCTGCTCTTCACCACCAGACCCACCTTCGTCTACAAGTCATAGAACCGTCCCGCTCACCTCCCTGCCACCTTGAGCATCCGCTATTCACGAACGTCTCTTGCCCATGAGCCGCTAATCATCGACCTTCCTGTACTTGTGCTTCTTTACGGTAAGTTAGGTGAGGCCTGATCCTTCCGTTCACTTCCTTTGTTCTATTCTGGTGATTTCTGATATGAGATTGCTTGTGATGTCATGGTTATTGCTGATTGATCTTTTGCTAGATTTTGGATTTGTGAATGTATTCCCATGTCCCAGTCAGTTGCTCGTGACATTGTGGGTGCTACCAACTCTTGTTTGCTTGTCACCTCAGTCTGCAATGTCATTTATGGCTGTTTTTGCTGCTGAATCTTGATTCTATTAGCATATACGATTTCTCTGGTTGATTTATTGCCTGTGGTCGGTCTGTCTCTGTTCACCTCTGCTACTGATCGATTTTTTTGGTTCACTGCTTGTTGTCAGTCTACCTCTGTTCCTGGCTGACTTTGCCTGATTCGCTGCCTGTAGACGTTCTGCCTGCTCACCTTCGCGCTTGATTGATTTCTTTATTAGCTGCCTGCAGATGGTTGATCTCTACTTGCCATTGATTCATGGATTGCATACTTTGTTTGCTGTCTGTTAATCGATTATTGTCTTTCTGTGATTTGTTTGGACTAAGATGCAACCTTTACACGCTGAGATTTACTGGGATGGTAGATGTTATAGATTGTCCGGTGATGATGCTGAGTGGTTTGATATCCTTGGTGGCAGCTGCACTTGATGGCATATTTCTCTGAGATTTTCATAGCAATTTCGATAAAAATAGGGCTGCTTAATGTCTATAATTGCTGCTGGTCATTTGCTCGATGATTTTTCCTGCTTTCAATGTTGTTCTTGAGGAGATTAGAGCCTTAATATTCTGGTAATGCAGCTGCCCTTTGCTGGAATTTTTCCTTTGTTTTCAAGGCATTTTGAATTGGAAACGGGCTGCGTAGAGTCCATAGTTGCTGTGGCACTTTGCTCGATGATTTCTCCCATTTTCAATATTGCTTTTCAGGGGATTAGAGCTTGAGTTTTCTGGTCACTGCAGCTGCCCTTTGCTGGGAGATTTTCCTTTGTTTTTATGACATTTTCATAGGAAAAGGGGCTATTAAGTGGCTGTAGAGGTAGCAGTTATTTGCTGATTTCCATGCTTTCTCCAATGAGAATCACGCTCTTTATCATCCGCTGTTGCAGCAGCTATTTACTCATCATTATCACTTGATTTTCATGTTGTTTTTCATTCAGAAAGAGGCGATGCACACTCTGACAGTGCAGAAACTACTATCTCAACAAGGACTATGCACATCCCGATAGTGTAGCAGATCCTATCTCAACACTTTCCCTTTGTTAAAGTGTCATTTTCATTGAAAAAGGGGCTGTGCACACCCCGACAGTGTAGCACGTACTATCTCGACATTTCTCTTTAATCTAAGCGTCATTTTCATCGAGAAAGGGACTGTGCACATCCCAAAAGTGCAGCAGCTCCTATCTCAATATTTTTCCCTTGTTAAAGTGTCATTTTCATCGAGGAAGGGGCTGTGCATAACTTGACAGTGCAACAACTATTATCTCGATATTTCTCTTTGATTCAAGCGTCATTTTTCATCAAGAAAGGAAATGTGCACATCACGATAGTGCAATAGCTTCTTTCTCAGCATTTTCCCCTTGTTGAAGTGTCATTTTCATTGAGAAAGGGGCTGTACATATCTCAATAGTGTGATAGTGAAGCAGCTCCTATCTCGACATTTCTCTTGAATTAAAGTGTCGTTCTTAGTAAGAATGGGGTTGTGCATATTTCGTAGTACAAGAGCTCCTATCTCGATATTTCTATTTGACTCAAGTGTCATTTTCATTGAGAAATGGGCTGTGTGCTGCGAGATTTAAGATAGCACACAAGTGTTATTAACCTAGGATTTTAGGGTTTCTCCACTACTTCCTTACACACCTCTTGATGTCGCAAGGGTGTACCTCAATAGAAGATACTAATTCACTTCATTTCTAGGCGATTAATGTTGAAATGTCAATTTAAACCCACCCTAACCGACTATCTAGGGTGTTCACCATCTCCCGATGCGCTTGTACGAATAATTTCAGCTATCGGCATAAATTAACCTAGATTATGCAATTTCTAGTGTGACTTTGATTTCCTCTCTTGAGGCTCCTCTCCATCTCAAGTTCAATCTCGTGATTGGCCAATCCAAAAAAAAAACATGAAGAACGAAATAATATGCATAAATAATAACTAGGAGGTTTACCCCAATAGAATTATTCACATGAGAGAAAAGAACTTTACTTAAAACATCTAAATAGGTTCTATTGATCCCCCTAGGAATCTAAGGATTTAGTTCAACATCGTAACAGAAAATATAGGAGTTGGAAGAGAGGGCAACATCATGAAACAAGGAAGAAAGAGATAGAAAGAACTCTAGATAGTGGTGGCGTCGAATCTCTCAATCAAGCCTCCACGATCTTCAAGCACGATCCCTCCTTCTTGCTTCAAGTATGCCGCATTCCTTCACTCTTGAAACTAGTAAAATATGCTGAATGTTGGTGTAGGAATTCATCCCCCAAGCTGCTGATGTGATGCCTTATTATTGAGGAAGAGCTGGAATATTATCGGAATATTTCAACTTTGGACTTTCCCTTCTTGAGACTTGCTTGTTCCCTCGAGTCTTTGACTGCTTTCCTCTTTCTTTTCAGGCCATTAATTGTTGTGAAGAGTGTGGGAACACAACTGGAGACTTTCCTCAATTGTTGGGATCAAGAATCATTAGTTTCCTATTTTAAAGCTGCATATCGCTCGTGTATACCCAGTGGACTGCAGTTTGTAGTCCGCAGTCTAAGCCTCTTCATGCTGACTCTCTCTATAGACCGCGGCCATAGACTGTGGTCTAAGACTCTGTTCTTGGGGAGTTCTCTGTAGGCCGCGGAGTCCTTCCTCTACTTTAAGCCGTGCTTGAGTTTCTTCTTCTAGGAGATTGCTTGATCTTTCTTTGATTCCCTGCACATAAAACAACTCTTGGCAGTATCTTTTCTATACTAAAAATTCTCAAACACAATATTTGACCCCCACATGAAATGATATGCACTTAATCTCAAAATATATAAGAAAGTGTCCTAAAACTTGAATATTTAGGTCGAAAATGAGCACATAAATCATGTAAATCATAATATCAACATTGTGCAAATCCCAATTGTATATCAGCTCCTTCCTAGGCACTTTCCTTTCATACGAGTGTCATTCTAGACTAGAGTGGGAGCCTTCAACCTCTATTATTGCCTTTGGTCCTTACTTTTGCCACTTGATTTTTGTGTCATTCTAGTTTAGAATAGAAGCCTTTTCCATCTATTATAGCAATTTTCCATTGCTCGCTTTTCTTCATTTGAGTTTAGTGTCACTCTAGTCGAGGATAGGAGCTACTCATTCCTTGTTGTAGCAACTGGGATTTGATGTTGGTTTGACGCCTGGTTCATGTCTTTCATAAGCTCTTGGGCTCGAATTTTAAACTTGTTGAATGTTGCAACATCGGGCGTATATGGTGTGGATTTTTAATAGTTTTATCATCTAAACTTCGAGTTTCAAGTTTGTTGAGTGTTGCTGCATTTCTAATTTGTACGAGGCATGATTCTCTTCATTTTGCTGGCTCTTAGCATCGAGCTTTAGGCTCACAAAGTGCTAATATGTGCTGGTTTGTTTGAGACATATTTCTCTTCATCCTTTAGCTATTAGTTTCAGATTATAGGTATGTAAAATGTGGCTACAATTTGAGTTCATTGAAGCATGTTTTTCTTCATTCTTTAAACTCTAATCCCCAGTCTTAGGTTGGTCAGTCATTGCTGCACTCTTGTTTGATTGAAGCTCATATTCGTATCTTGCTATGTCTAGTTCGAGTCTTGGCACGAAAAATTTGATGATTGGAGCGTTTCTAGTTAGGCAAAGCATGTAGTTCCCATTCTTTAACTTCGAGTTTTGATGTTAAGTCATTGCTTCTATGGTAGAATCTTGTGATTGATTGACTAATATTTGATTTGGTTACATGTTCTATGATCTAGGTGGGGTTTGGGGGAAATCATTGTATTTTAGCGCATGATTGTAATGAGATGGGTAGAGTGAGGAAGAGAAATGATGAATACTTGTAATGTGAAAATAGTGGCACGTTTACTTTCCTGCACGTAGATTAGAATGGGTGGTGTCATGTTAGGGCCGTTAACTTGACTATTGATCTTAATTTTAGACCTACTGTTTGACCCTTGATTAGGGTAATAATTGGATAAATTAAAATGTTCAAGCAGATAAACAACCTATACATAGGAATAGGTATCGATATCAAGCGTGTCGATTGGTTTGTGAACCTTTCGAGCGTAACAAGACTCCTGAATTCAAACTTTAGTTCAAGAGTGAAAAATAAATAAACATAGGTGAATAGCATCATGCTCTCTTAAGTAAATAATAGCTTTCTAATCGACCTTAGAACTAGTCCTTAAACAGTTAGTAGTGACTCCAAAAACCCAAATACGATTAAATTCCTAAGTTAGGTTTCGTGCATGCCTATAGTCCCAAGGGCTACCTCATGTCGTACTTAAATTGTAGGTCCGAGGATAAAAAGATAGTAATCGAGATACGTGCCCTACCATGATATTACGCGTCCTAATCTAAGTGTGGAAAGTGAAGAGTTTCACTATATTTTGGTTACAAGCATCCATCATCATCTCTCTCACACACAATACTCGCCCCATTACATTTGTGCACTCAAGTACAATGATTTTCCCAATCCCATCTAAATCAAAAAACATATCGTCAAATCCTGAAATTCTACCATTGGTACTAACAACTTAATATCTAAACATGCAATTAAAAGTGTGAGGGACAAGCATCAATTATTAGCAACACTTAAATTCTAAAATCGATCATGCCAAGACTCGAACTAGAGGTTAACATGCTACAAATATGAATCTCAATCCAACAAAAGCGCAAAAGTATTTTTTCTAGTCTAAAACCTGATACTAAAGGCAAAAAAAAATTGGAGGAAGACATGTCTCAAACCAATTAGAATCATAATGGCATTTTGTTAGTCTAAAACCTAAATTAGGAAGCCAAGAATAGCTATGAACAAGCTTGAAACCCCTTGCAAATTTAGCAGCATTAATAAGAAGTTACTAGTTACATTCTGGGCTAGGGAAAGTATCCAAATTGAGAGTAAAATCCATCAAGAAATGCCAGCAATAACAGAGTATCAGTCAACTGCTTCCCAATCGAAAATATCAAAGAAAACAAAAGAAAATACTTAGCAAAGAGTTGTTGCAAAATCAAATAGGTAAGAGCTCTGTTCTCATTGGAATTGGCATAAATAATGAGAAATTATTTAGCATTGGCTAGCAGCATTATAGACCCTAAATAGTCATCTCCAATTAAAAAAAAACCGTCATGAAGATGTAGGAAAAAGTAGGACAACTAGCTGCTACAACAATGGACAGTAAATGAAGCTTGAATGAAAAAGACATGTCGTGATAGTAGCTATTGTACTATCAAGTGTGCACTGTCCTTATTTCAATGAGAATGACACTCTAACAATGGAAAAATGTCGAGATAGGAGCTGCGGCACTATCGAGATGTACACAGTCCATTTCTCGATGAAAATGACATTTTAACAACGGGAAAATGTTGATATAGCAGCTGCTGCACTATCAGGATGTGCGCAGCCCCTTTCTTAATGAAAATGACACTTTAACGAGGGGAAAATGTTGATGTAGGAGCTGCTGCACTATCAGGATGTGCATAGCCCCTTTCTCGATGAAAATGACACTTTAACAAGGGCAAAATATCGAGATAGAAGCTTATGCACTATTGAGATGTGCACAGTCCTTCTTGATGAAAATGACGCTTTAACAAGGTAAAAGTGTCAAGATAGAAGATGTTACACTATTAGGATGTGCACATCCCTCTCTTGATGAAAATTACGCTTTAACAACAAAAAAAGGTCAAGATAGGAGCTGTTACGCTATCGAGATGTGCACAGTCCCTTTTTCAATGAAAATGACCTTTAATGAGGGGGTAATGTTGAGATAGAAGTTGCTACACTATCGGGATATGCACAGTTCATTTCTAGATGAAAATGACACTTGAATCAAAAGGGGATTTCGATCAAGGAGCTGCTACATTATTGGAGTATTTACAGCTAGGCAAAGAGACATTGAGAAATGCCATCACTAGATCAAACTAAAGCTTGAGCATGCAATTTTTGAGATGACTCGAATCCCTAGTTGAACAAATGGACACGAAAGTTAAGTTCGAAAGAATGGGGCAAAACCAAAAGATGTTACCACGATCTAGTAGCAGAGCTAGAAATTCCAATAGTCAAGTTCCCTGGTAGGAGCTTACTATACACTCAGGTGCATCTCTTACTCGATAATTGAAGCATAATGCGGTTTTGCTTGTTTCCCATGCCACCCTCAAAGTGTGGTATCCGCTTCTTGCTTGAAACTTGTTTGTATTGCACTCCTTTCCACACTTCCAGCATGTGTCCCTCTTGGGGCCTTGAGCACATCTTTATAATCTTCTTCTATGGGAACATTCTGTAAAACCCAGTAAAGGGTGGAAATGTTCTATAAAATAGTCTCCTTTGGGAATGCACTGCAAAGACCTGAAGCAGGTAGGAACATTCTATAAAGTGAATTTGTTTCGTGGAAATGCTCTGTAAAGTCCCGAAGTAGGTGGGAGCATTCTGTAAATCGACTTATCTTCTCCCTCCACACGCCCAAAGCACGTAATTGTCTTTGCGCCCAGTAGCATATCATCTCCCTCCACACGCCTCGTGCGTGTATTCTTCTCTGCGTCCAGTAGTGTATCTTTTTCCTCCACATGCCTCATGCATGTATTTGTCTCTACACCTACTAGCATGTCTTCTCTCTCCACATGCCCCATGCGTGTATTGATGTTCACTCCCAGTAGCGTATCTTCTCTCTTTACACGACTCGAGCGTGTATTCATTTTTGCACCCAGTAGCATATCTTCTGCCTCCACATACCCTGTGCGTGTATTCGTCTCTGCATCTACAGCACATCTCTATCCTTTCTCTCCCCTTTTAGAAAGGAAAAGTGAAAAATTCAAAAAAAAAAGAGAAAGAGAATTGAAAAGATGAAAAATAAAAAATAGAAAAAGAGTTAAAAGAAAGACAAGGATGAAAAGGTGAAAAAGGAAGAAAATGAATAAGAAGAGAATTCGGAGAAACACGCCCTTGAAAGACTAAGTTTTCCAGCCCTTTCCGAACCAAAATTAGGTTTCTTTAACTATTTTTGAAACGACCCTCTTATCTAATTCATTGACTTCTCATTGAGAGTCGCAAAGAGGGGCAATTGTAAACACCTCATTTTGGCTCGCCAAGTACTTAAATCTAGACCTCAAAAAATTGAGCGAACATATGCCCATATCAAACCTAATATGATGTTTGAGATTAAAATTGAGGCTCCAATTATATTGATCATAGGGCAAATTCAAAGTCATTGTAAAGAGCATCAAACTAGCTTTAATCTAACATATTTTAGATCTCAAGATTCAATTAAGAGAAAACGATATATTGTTTTTAGTAAAATTGGTCAATTCATTTATCTCAGTTAGTTTTGTTTAAAGAATTGTAACCAATTATCAACAGGTCCAAATTAACTTAGATTAATGCTATTTGATCCTACTCACTAAAAATTAAAGACAAAATAAAGCACAGCATCGAGAGATGGAGGATAAGCTTAGGAAAGAATAATTTTATACTCATGGAGTTATAAAGGTCAGTAGAGACTAGACAAATTTTAACAATTATTAAGGCGTATTCAATGGCCTTTTTTTGAATTTCTTACAGGTAATTCTTAGTTGAGTATATTTTAATAGAAAAATATAAAAAAATGGAAATAAAATAATTGACAACTAATATAATATGATAAAGTTATGGTTTTATAGGAAAAGGGCAGGATAGGAGGGCAACTGCTTAACCCTTTGAAAGGAAAATAAAAATATATATAGTAAGGAAAAATCTGAGAGTCTCAAGGGGTTTTACAAAGGGAAAATAGAACCCATAGAAGGAAAAAGGAGAACGGAGGGATGGAGAAGGAAAGAGCAGCACTTTCAATGAAAAGGAGAGGCTGCCTGAAAGCGAAATCAATGACTTCTGCCATCGGGGTCGCCCGAGCTCTGTCGTCCAAATTCTACATTACTGCTCTCCCATCAACCAAAGGTGTTTGTCCCATTTTTTCGAGCTTGTCCAAGGCTGCGAGACACGGAGTTCACCATCCTCGTCCCAATGACATCCTGCTATCTGATACATCTCATTCACAATCAAGTTGTTCCTCGACTGGTAAGCTAGAATAATCACCTTTATTCGCTAGTTGTTGATTGCCGAGGTCTGGTTGCCTTTGCTCGATGATTGAATACTTCATTTGTCGTTGGTTTATCAGTCATTTTTTTGTTGCGGCTCATTTGGACTGATACGTTTGCTTGCTGAAAATTACCAAATTGGTATATGTTGGTGATTATATGGTTGAGATGATGGATTTGTTCTTATTTGGCAATCGTATCTATGATCTTCATATACGAAGCTAGTCCCGCGGTTGTTTCAATGGCTCTTTTGATATAAATGGGTTGCTTGTTATCTGCTACCTTAGATGCTCCTTTCATGATGTTTTCGCTCTAGTTATGTGTCATTTCAACCAAGAAAGGGGTTGTACATACTTTGATAATGTGGCAGCTTCCTGATCAAAATCCCCCCTTGATTCAAGCATCATTTTCATCTAGAGAGGCATTGTGCACGTCCTGATAGTGCAGCAGCTCCTATCTCAACATTTTTCCCTCATTAAACCATCATTTTCATCGAGAGAGGGGTTGTGCAGATCATGATAGTGCATCAGCTCCCATCTCAACACTTTTTCTTCGTTAAAGTGTCATTTTCATCAAGAAATGGGGTTGTGCACATCATGATAGTGCAGCAACTCCTATCTCAACACTTTTCATCATTAAAACATCATTTTCATCAAGAGAAGTGTTGTGCACATCCCAATAGTGCAGCAGCTCCTATCTCGATACTTTTCCCTCATTAAAGTATCATTTTTATCGAGAGAGAGGCTGTGCATATCCTAATAGTATAGCAACTCCTATATCAACATTTTCCACTCGTTAAATTGACCAGCAACTCCTATCTCCACATTTTTCTATTATTAGAGTGTCATTCTCATTGAAATAAGGGTTGTGCACACTCGATAGTGCAACAGCTACTATCTCGACATATTTCTTTGATTCAAACGTCATTTGTCATTCATTGTTGTGGCAGCTCGTTGTCTTTTTTTTTTTCATTTTCATGATAGTATTTGATTGAAGATATGACCATTTAGGGTCTATAGTTGCTGCTAGCCAATGCTCAATACTTTCTCATTATTTATGTTAATTCCAATGAGAATAGAGCTCTTACCTATTTGATTTCACAGCGGCTCTTTGCCAAGTATTTTCTTTTGTTTTCTTAGATATTTTCAATGGGGAGTGGGGCTGATTGATACTCTGTTGTTGTTGCCAGTTTTTTATGGATTTTACTCTCAATTTGGATGTTTTTCCTAGCCAAGAATGTGGTACCTAACTTCCTATTAATTCTGCTAAATTTGCAAGGAGTTTGAGGCTTGTTCATAGCTAAAATTAGCTTCCTAACTTCAAGCTTTAGACTAGGAAAATGCTAATACGATTCTGATTGGTTTGAGGCATGTCTTCCTCTATTTTTTGGCCCTTAGCATCGGGTTTTAGATTAGAAAAAAATACTATTGCACTTTTGTTGGATTGTGACTCATATTTGTAGCATGTTAGCCTCTAATTCGAGTCTTGGCATAACCAATTTTTGGATTGAAGTGTTGCTAATTAATTAATGTTTGTCGCTCACACTTTTAACTCTAGATTTAGATATTAAGTTGTTAGTACCGATAGCAGAATTTTCATGATTTGATGATATATTTTCTGATTTAGACGGGGATTGGGAAAATCATTGTACTTGAGTGCACAAATGTTGTGGGACGGGTAGTGTATGAGAGAGATGACGATGGATGATTGTAACCAAAATATAGCAAAACCATTTACTTTCCGCACTTAGATTAGGATGTGCAATATCATGCTAGGGCACGTATCTCGATTCCCAGTGAAGTCACTAAGCTGTCGAACATAGAAAATGTTCAACCTTAAGCAGCCCTTAGGGCTATAGGCTGCACGAAGCTTAGCCTGTAACCAAAATAGTATTCTCTTAATATTTTATTAGAATGTGGTATGTTAGGCTCAGGGCATCCTCCTTTTTTCCTTGGATAACAATATAAATTATCTGATGAGTCTGACTATTTATTATCCAATCTGACAGATATCTTCATCTAGTGGGCCAACTGATTTATGTCACTATTATTATACTGTAATTATGTTATTCAGTACATATCATATCATAGTTCATGCAGCAATTACATCTAGGGATATTACAAAGTATTTCACTATATCAAATAGTCACCAACACAAGGAATTTTCCTTAATCCCTCCCTACTACATTTGGCGGATGATTGTGAATTTGATTGAGAATCTTGTCCATGAACCAACGTTCCATAACTAACCACTTTGTTACCTTCGAATGAAGTTTCATCTCTGGAAAACCATGAAGCAAGCCACTATTCGAGTATAGGCTAAATATCATGCTATGACTATCAAATTTAGCAAGATGCCATGGTTGTGAATCTAACTCACAACTCTTGGACTTTGTTAATACAGATTGATGTATTTATATAGCTATAATCATATTGAATTACACATTGCTTTCAACCTTGTATTTCATGAGCATATGTAACATTTTAAAATTGATTATCATTTTATCCAAAAATATTCAAGTCATATATGTTATCCACCACCCACCTTTGTAACTTGTAGACATTCTTATTAAGTTACTTAGTAAAAATCACTTCCAATTTCTTCTCAGCAAGTTGAGAGTTTTAACACTCTCTCTCCAACTTTAGTGGGAGTAATTTTGTAAAATTGTATTTAGGATTCTCGAATTGGGTAGTTACAATGATTTCATAGGATATTATATAGTTAGAATGATTAGACTGATCTTCACAAGAATATGTTCTATTTTGGATATTCATGTAATGTGTATTTATTGATAGTTACTTCTCAACAAAATTGAGATTTTAACCCCCAATAATTCTTTACACTTAGAAAAACTACATATGTTTTCTAGAACTACTGTGCATATTGGTGACTATGCAAAATGAATATGAAATGGAATATCATACATATAAATGCAAGAGTATCCTGTTACTATTTGATTATGATGAAGATAAACTATTTGATTGTGGCAAAGATAAATAAACTATTTGATTGTGGCAAAGATAAATGTGCGGTACTAGGTAAAAACCTAAAACCTTAAGGAAGTGCTTTGAATAAGGAATGAGGAGATTTTTGGAGGGGAGGTTATGGAGGTTTATGGAGGGTTTATAGAGGGGTGAGATAACCCTCCATAATCCAATCCAACAAACTCCTCATATGCGTGTCATTCTATTGAGAAAGTTCTCTCTTATTGTCATATAGTTGGCATCATATCTCTTATTTGGCTACAATAGACTGTGACGTGGAGCCCAGAACTGATCGATAGGCTGCCCCAAATCGACAATGGCAAGCAATAATGGAAATTCATACTCTACGGACAAATGGCACCTGGACAATTCAGCAACTACCTCTTAGTAAAAACCTAGTGGGCTGCAATTGGGTTTACAAAATCAAGCAACGAGTTAATGGCACCATGGAGAGGTATAAAACACTGTTAGTGGCTAAAGGGTTTACCCAAGTTGAAAGTATTAGACTTCCATGATACTTTCACTCCAGTTACCAAACTTGTGATGTGCGATGTCTACTAATTGTGGCTATTACGAGAAATATTGTTTCCTAATATAACAAATGAGCTTGAGTTTTATACTAGAACCTATTGAGGCATGAACACACATGGTTAGCTTCAATACTATATAAATATCTATAGGACCTATAAGAGGTTAGACTCGCATTCACCTTAAAGTCTGAAAATTAAGTGGTGGTATACAATTTTTTTATAAATCAGGTTACAACCTTTTCATCGTCCAATTTGGACTATTTTTCAACATTTCATTTACTCCATATATTGGATGATGAGAATGATTGCACATAAGAGATACTCTTAAAATACTGAATATTTTATGGAGCGTGTCCGACAATAAAGATTAAGCAATTTTTCTTGGATTAATGATGGTAGTTTAATGGACGCAGCCACGAGTGTCTTATATGAGGTGAGGTCAACATATTATTTGTGAATTTAACTTATGAATGTTTGATATATTAATAAAAAATATCACCTCATATTTTTCTATTCATTAATAATATTTATTATGGAAATTCAAAATGGGGTTCCCTGGTTGCTACGATAACTACTCCTAATATATATATATATATATATATATTATAGTTACGTAACTGTCATAGTAACTACTCCGACTTTGGTAGCCGCCTGTAGCTTGGTAACTGCCTGTAAACGCCTCAGCAACTATTCTTACCTACAATAATTTTGAATTTCGGGGGTCAGCATGTCTTCCTAGGCCTCTGGGGCCTCCTCATGTTGCTTATGGGCTTTAGGCCTTCGAGTTGCCTTCAGGCTCTGGGCCTTTGGCCCATGGCTTAAAAATATTAATTTTTTAAATATGATGTGACATTTTTTATTTACATGTTAAACAATTATTTATCGAGTTTATCGGATCGTTTATGGGCATCTAATAGTTTATCAATAGCCACTAACATTGTGAAATATTCACTTAGCCTACAAGAGGTTAGACCAATATTCAACCTAAAAGTTTAAACTGATAGATTAGTGTTACCTATTCTCTTATAAACCATAATTGTTTCTATTTATTATCCAATATGAGATTAATTCTCAACACACGCCCTCACGTGACAACGTGTTCACATTTCGCCTTCAACAACTAACATCAAACCAGGTATGTCTCTTTCATACTCCATTACAAACTCAGTAGTCTCCACATGGCAATCTCATATGTAAACGCCGACCCATCTCTGGTAATCCCCGACTGACGTAAGCCCACAAATGCGGTAGTCTTTTCTCGGCCCAATCGTCTACTTTGCCAACAATCCGCTCATAACAAACACAACAATTCAGCAAACATAAAGTGAGGCAACCCAAAAGATATCTACGAGGCTACTAATAGAGGCCTCTCCAACTACTTAAACGTCCGTAAGGTAACCAAATAAAACTCTTGAGGTGGTTCAAAGACTCGAGGCAGCCCATGTAGTCAATCAACAAATGGCAATAGGGCAAGGCTAGACGAGGTGAGTATTTGAAGATATGGACCTACCCCGCACCCTTTACAAGGCAGGTCAAGCCTCGACCTAAATGGGGCAGAGTGTAGATCAACTTGTATTATAAAATAAATTGTTAATGTTCAGTAAAATAATTTAAAATACAATATAAATTGAGGTGAAAATTTTTTTATCACTAATAAAAGAATGAGTTTTGTAATTAGTGCCACTTTATAACACTTTTAAAAACTAGCGCTACTATGTATACTCTTTTTACTAAATTTTTCATAGTACCCTAAATACCCTTCTCATTCTAAAACCTAATGTCACTCTCTTCTTTCTCTCTAGTTTGTTTCTTCCTCTTCTTTTCTGCAACCCCTACCCCGTCATCTTCCTTTTCTTTTTGCCAAATCTGGTCAAGCCTGACGCCCGGCGCTCCGACGCCAACGGCCGACTTCCCCACACCCATCGCTCTAATGCCTGCGGTTTGCTCTCGGTTGTGGGGTGCTGCTTGTCGCCGACTACCCGACACCCAATGCCTCGACACCTGTTGATTGACGGTGAACTGCTACTCGTCACTGGCCGCACAACACCCAACACCCGCCAGTCGACCATGAGGTTCTTCTCGTCATAGCTGCCAGTCTGCTCCTAGTCGTGAGTTGCTACTTATGGCCGACTGCCTAACAACTGATGCCTACCAGTCCAGCCATGATGTGCTGCTCGTCGCTGCTAGTCTGCTCCCGTGAGCTGCTATGTCTTTTACCATGTTTTGCTGAGCATAAGTCCAAGAAGGGCAAAAGTGACTTTTATCATAAAATAGTGTTTTTTTAATTGGCTACAAATTGGTTCTAGTTATGTAAGGTAGTTGAGGATTAATGCTATATTCTTCCATTAACACATATAAATTCACATATTTATAATATTATAGTTAAATAAATTTAAAATAATAAAAATTATGCAATTCAATAAAATATAACACTTATTTTTTACATTGTTAGAACAAAAATACACATTAATTAAATAAATGTCAAATTTTAAAATATATAAAAATATAATAGAATAAATTATATTACGAGGAGGGACAGGATAAGTGGGAGAATCGAATCGGTGCCAAACTGATTAGGGAAGGGGCAATTCTCATGGGCTGGGACGAAATTGCCCTCCCTCAGTCAATGAGACAGCCGAAGCTAGTTTGCATGCTGTCTCAAAGTCAGAGAAGCGAGCCTGCCAATCAATTCACAACTCATTGAAACAAGTGGGTGAGGTGACTGTAATAGCCCCGGAATGCTACAACCAATGGGAGATAAATAACAATTTCATTAATATAGAGTAGTTGAGATGATTTAGTATCTTTTTTTCTTAAATAAGATTTCATGTTCAAATCTTATAAATGAAAAAAAAATTCATGATTAGGAATTTTTATCCTTCAATAAATCCATCAGATATAAACCTAAATTAATAAGAGTATATTGGAGGTAGGGACGGCAAAATTGACTCGGACCTGCCAATCGACCCCTACCGAACCAGTGTGCGATTTAGGACAGGTCTAGATCTGGCTGTTGACCCACCCCGTCCATATTTATATATTATTGTACTATATAATTATATATTTTAAAATTAATTTACTTGATTTTATAAATATTTTTATATTAATAAGTTGGATAATAATCATATATTTTAATAAAATTATGTAAATTCTTAATTTTTAAATTTATTTGATTATAATATCATAGATTTATAAATTTATATCATATTTTACATAACATTTATTAATTTCTCTCACCCACATTCCGACCCGACCCACATCCGGCCCACTCCGATCTATTGTCACCCCTAATTGGAGTTTTGAGATATAAGGTGATTTGAAAACGAAAACAAAAACCAATCTGTCGAGAACAGAGATTGCGTGTCAGAAACGTAGGTTAAATCTAGAGACCTTTATTTAGGCTATTTGGTTAGCATATTATTAGATTATTGAAAAGAAAATGATAAGACCGCAGGTTTGGAAAATGATAAAATTTTATTGGATATTGGCTGGCAGTGTTGTATTTAAAATAATATAAAGTTAATGATGAAGATTGATAACTAAAGATAAAATAGTTATTAGGTCAGTTTTAAAGTTGGTTGTTATGTTGATAAAGTCATATTTTTTTGACAGAAAAAATTTACCAATCACAATATAAAATTTTAATTTAAGTAATTTTATATAACGGTAAATTTTACAATAAAATTATGTGAATTGAAATGTAAAGTGTATTGTCATCTAAAATCACATTGTACCGGAATCAAAATTTCGGGTTATGGAGAGAATTCACCATGGGAAAGTCTTACTCTTAATTAGGAATGTAAATGAGATAGTACGATTTGTAAACTATTCGGGTTCAGCTCGATGAAAGTTTAAATTCGACCCGACATTAATGAGCTCAAGCTAGCTAGGCTCGGGTTCATCAGTTAAACAAGTGGAGCCAAGTCTAATGATATTCGGCTTATGAAGTTCGCAAGCCTAAAGAAGTTATTAATTAGTTTGTATAATATTAACTGTTATTATTTAACTTCAGAAAACTAAACAAATAATCAATCTACGGCCTCAATTCTTACTTAGAACTTTTATTTCCTTCTTTCTCATACATTTACAAAACCCTCATCGTAATTAGTTTTTATCCTCTTCCTCCCTAGACTTCCTCGCTCTTTATAATTGACACGCCAACCCCTCACCCACGCAATGTTTTCTTTCTCAGCTACGTTCGTATTGGCTCGATGAGCCTTTGTTTACTATAATGATCCGAGTTCAAGCTTAAAATATTGGACTCGGCCGAGTTCAAGCCCAAGCCCGAGGTCACAAATTGCTAAATAAGTTGAGCTTGAACCTTATAGATTTGAGCTCCGATCGACTCAGCTCATTTACACCCCTGCTGCCAATTGAGTCCACCTACTTCAAACTGGATTAGTCAAGGTTCATTAAACTTCTGAATACTTATAATTCAGATCGAGAAAATAACACTACCTAGCTATGTCATTCTCGATTTATGATGAAAAAAATATTCGATTTTGATTCCCGTTATCTCTTTATTTACCTTTACACCCACCTCTTTTCTTCATTATTTTTTGTCTGTAAAATCTCTTATTTTCATTTACCGCCACTTTTATAACAGAAAAGAAAAATGCCGAACCCCTTCCAAGGTAACTACCATTGGCTAGAGAAGGTCATTATTAAATACCATATACGGTGAGGCTGTCCGCAGGAGAGTGTCGCCCAGTTCAAATTTCGAACCCTTTTTTTTTTTCCTGGGGTGATTCGAGGGAATCTCTGTGGGTAAGAGGCAGACAAATTAAGCACGCCTATTAATGGATGCAGCCATTTATGTGGTGCCACATGGAACGTAGCAGGCCTTTGTCAGTATTGCTTATCTCGATGCGGGACAACAGAGATTGCTTGGTCCCACTTTTACCACCCCTGACTCGATATCAATTTTTTTTTAACCGTTTCACTTTTGACTTTTAGAAAATTTGGTTAAACTTAGTAGTACCATGACTTTGACCGGATTCAGTGGTGGTGCCACGACCGATTATGAGCGAGCTCCACAGCGCCCTCATGTGGCACGCCAGGATGCGCGACTGAATTAACGATTAATGTACGATAAAGAGCTCATTTACTTTCATCCTGACTAGGAGAAAGTCTCATACGTAACGAATATATCATATAATAATAGTTATATAGAATGAAAGTTAAGTAATAAATTTAGAAAAGTTGTTGAGTGATTTCATGTACAACTAAAAATATAGAGAGAAATATTAAAAAAAATTTATGTGAACAAAGAGAGAAGAGAGAGAAAGTGAGTAAGAAATTAGTATATATTACATATGATTGATTTGACCATTATTTTTTGTTAATTTAATGGTATGTGAAAAATCAAACCTTATGTGATAGTTGGCAAATTAGGAAGGGAAAAAGACACTAGAGAGGAGGTATGTTTCAATATATCATACTAGGGTTTGACTCTGTGCTACGGATATATTTTGTTATTTAATAATATTAATTAAAAATTAATAAGTAATAAATGGAAAAAATTTTAATTACTGTTAATTTTGGAGTACGATTTTTTAATAAATTAAATATGAAGAATAAGTATTAAATTTAGAAAAAAATTATAATTAATAGGGTTGAAAGAAAATATGAAAAAATAAATGTAAAATAAGAAAGGGGTGACAGAAAATGAGAATAAAGTAATGTTACATAATTACGTATTAATAAATTTACTAGTATACCTTTCATTTTTCTTACCTTAATATTTATTAAAAATTGAACTTTATATGTGCATGAGTAATTTGGAAATGTGAAAAAGATGTCAAAGAGATGAATTGTTCCCATATATAATATAGATATAGATATATTGATAAATAATTTATACTACCTAAGGAAAGTAATTGTTTTTTTTTTGCTTAAAATGTTATGGGTTCTCTCTTTTCTATTTTGAAAATATGTTACTTTTTTTTCTTTCAAATAAATAAATAATTTCTCATTAATCTTGATGGGATCAGATAGAAGGTTGGGGACCTCAATTTGGTCCCAAGACCTTTTAGTCATCATTGAATTTCATTATCATTTTTCTTGTAGGCCCAATTTCATGAAGAAATGCAGTATCTTCCTTTCAATAAATTGGGAGCTAACAACAATTTTTAACATATTACTAACATTCAATCTTACGAATAAAAAAAACTTCGATTAAAATGAAAGAGAGAATTGAATTTGGAACCCACGTTAGATCATGAGCTTAGCCCCATCAAAGCCACCTCCCATTATTGCCTTTATCCTTAGTCAACTCTTATGGCTGCGGGTGCCCTGCCATCGCAGCCAACAGCATCTTGAATGCTGCCGAGTTGCACAACTAGCAGCTCAGTCCCACCACCACACCTTAAAAACAGTGGTATAACGATACAAAACTTACTATGAGATGATTTGGCGATTCTATTGTATCTATTAAGAATGAATCCTATATCGAGCAATGTATAGAAATAATCATGATTTATAAGAAAAATTAGTATCACTACCTAATAACTTAAATTTTTGGGTTTGGCATGAGCTCATCCTCTTATAAACTTAAGATATTTTATGTGGTATCAGAGCTTATTTTTGTATGAGCTTACACCATGTTAAGCCTGAACGTGGAACTCATGACCCGTTAAACTCGTGATCAAAAGAAAAACGCCAAGCTCATGGTCGATTGTCCCCTCCTCGCCCAAGTACAAAGGAAAAATACTTGGTTTGAGGTCAGTTGTTGAGAACAAGTATTTAAAGGTAGTGTCAAGTATGAACAAGTTATCATGTGAGGGCAGACGTTAATAACAAAACTCATATCAGATAGTGAATAGAAATTATCATGGTTTATGAGAGAATTTTGTATTACTACCTAATTGTTTAAACTTTTGGATTGAATATGAGCTCAACCTCTCTTGTAAGCTCAGGTGCATATTTCACAGTATCAAATTCAAATATCTTCTGTGCATTTACGTTAAAATATCTGTTAGAAGCACATTTTTTAGGTTCGCAATTGGATAACACAGGCTCTTTGAATAATTATGTGCCCTTACTAGTGCTACGCTGACAGGTCATTGTTAAGTTTTAGTTATTCAATATTTTTAACATGTTCATGGTTAAATGAGGGTGTATAAATATGACACGGCGAGGTAATAAGATCTGTACGTACTACTAATTTCCTCCCTTTTTTACTATTTAAAAAAACAGCTCAATCGATCCCTACTCAATCCAGTTCCACTCGTGTTACTTCTTTAAGGCTCGTGACTCATCCTTGCCATCCCCACCCACCAAACGGACGGCAGGAAAATTCTATGATCATGTCGTCGAATGATTACGTGGGTGAGGGAAGTAATCATGCGTTATTTTTTTTAAAATTTAAATTATTAATTTAAACTGTTGAATTAAGTTACTAAACAGTTCAATCACCGGATCACATAAGCTTCAATAATTAATAATTTTAAATATTTAGTGTATTTACATAATGAATTTACAATATAAATTATTGTCTGACGTGTATAAGTTAATCTTGAAAATTATATATATATCAAGATTTGAAAAAAAATTATATAATAAATTTATTGTATAACGTGTATTGGACTATCAATATTTTCGCTTATTAACAATTTACAGTGGCAGGTACCAGTGACCCTCTCGACATGCAGTACGGCACGCTGCAACGAACATCATTGTTACAATATGAAATTTTTTAAAGGAAAAATATGAAAATTCAAACACAGATGCATAAGAATTCATTTAAAAAAATGACTGAAAACATAGAGAGAAATTCAGAAAAACTAAAGGAAGTTTGATAAAAATTAAACAATAATATAATTCATAAAACTCTGTAAAATAAAACTTAAAAAATGCACTTTCAAAATAATTTTTCTTCTATGCAATATTTTCAAAGGTTGCTTTTAATTTTATATCTGATTTTAATTTTTGAGATTTTATTTATTTATTTATTTACTTATAATTTTATTTCTAATGTCCTTGATTTATTTATTTTTTTTCCTCCTCAATTTGCAAGATTTTCTTTTTATTTTATAAAAATTCTCTCAATTTTTAGAATTTATTTTTCCTGCAAATTTTCCTATTTTAGTTAAAACATTCCATTTTTATTTTTACTAATGATGGCTGGCAATAAATGATGACCATACTCGATAGTTTTTTTTTTTTGTTGGCATGTTTTTTAGTTTATAGATCATGATTGTTCTAGATTAGTACATAAATGGAAACCCGTGCCATGACAGCTCAATTTTCCAAAGATTTGGCACTAAAACCTGAAATTTGAAGTAAAAGTAACAAGAGAGACTCCCTGGACTATATAAGATGATTTTTTGGGGAAATTTTTGGAAAAATTAGAGTTTTATTTTTCAACATTTTTTTCTTTATCATTTTCTTCCTAATCCTTTTTCTTGTGATATATTTGATCATCAACCCTTTCATGCAATGACATTTTTTATTCCTTTTATTGTTTTAATATTAAAATATGATTAAATGGTACGAAAATAATAAAATAATCCCGGAAGGAAATGTTGATTACCCGTAAATCTCTCCATTCATTTTCTCTTTTTTAAATAAATACTTATTTTATTATTATTCTTGTCATTAAGTCAATGCTTTAATATTAAAATAATAGAAAAATTAAAAGTGCCCTTTTTGTAAAAGGTGGAGGACTAAATTTGTCCCGAATAAAGGTTGAGGATGAAAATGAAAAAAAAGAAAATGTTAAGGATCAATTGTGTAAAAATTTTAGATGGTAATACTTTACAATAATGTGGTAAGAAAAGACCAATTAAATGGCTCTTATTAGAAATAATTAAGGTAATCGCTGGAATATTAGCACTAATTTACTCATTTGTTATAATCTGATTGATATTTCATTATATCACTTGGTGAGGTAGGATCATCTAAGAATTTCCTACAAAAGAAGACACATAAATCTAAAAAGGGATAAAAGGAAGAGGAAATAATGGAGTATGTCGAGTCACATTGATGTGATTTAAATCTGGAATCTCTTAGTCTCAGGTTGAGGATGGTACAGAAGCACCATACCCCATTTCTTGACTATATAAGATTGGCAAATTTTTAGTTGATATTACCTCATCACATAGTGGCCTTGTCCCGGCACAACAAGATCGTACCTAGGTCAAAGGTTATCTGGTTGGCCCGACCCAACTCAAAATCTTAACGCATTTGGCCTGTGCCAGTTGAATTTAGGCCGAACCAGTTCGATAGTCCAATAATATGAAAATAAACTAAATTAATATTTAAAATAAAATTTCCTTAGATAAAAAATATTGAAATAAATTTAAACTAAAGAATTACTATGTTGACTTCCCGACCTATGCCCATAATGTTACGTGCATTGCTCGGGCTAAAACTTATCGGACTCCCTTCTTATTAGGACGTGCGAGCCCGACTTGAAATGATTAATGGGCTGAGCTGACCCGGCATGATAAAACTTGGCCGAGCCGAATTGCCACCCCTACTTGTTCATGACTATCTCGAATTGTGAGATTGGTGTTTGAAAGTCGGTCCGAGCGACTTCTCCAATTATGATCGAAAATCATATTAATTTAGATTAAATGTTTAGAATTTGATTAGATCTAATTAATTTAGATTTAAGTTAGGTTAGGATATTAAGAGGTAAAATTCTATCAATAATAAGTTTTGTTAATAATGCTGATATTGGAGATTTTACAAACGAAAGGTGGACACTACATGAATCAAATCTGCTCTCAGAGTGTTGGTTGGGTCCTACTCCGAACGGATATTTGGACTTCATTTTTAAAAAAAAATTGTGATCATTGTTGTCTCCCTCTTGCAAGATTTACTCATTTGACAATGCCGACTATATTAATGGGAAAAAATGAAAAATTATGATGTCAATCACTCAAAATTTGGTTTTTCAGTTAAATAAAAATTAATAACAATTTAATTAGAAAAGGGAACATTATTTTTTAATGGAAATACATAAAAAATTAAAATAAAAAGGAATTTTTGGGAATTTTTTATTTCTAAATTTTATAAAAAATTCTATAAATTTTTAGAATTTTTACAAATTATTTAGACATTTTAATATTTCCCAATTTTTAAATTATATTTCTAATTTATTAAATGTTCAGATTTTTTGATAAAAATTTTATAATTTTATTTTTAAAAATTTTATAATAATTTCTTAATATTTTATATTTTGAGAAATTATAAATGAAATTTTTTTCGACGACATGTCAACAGAATTACCACGTGCGTCCGAGTCAGTGCCATCTTAAATTGCCGCCTTAGTTAGTATTAACAATATTGGTGAAAAGTTGATGGTTTATATTAAAATGAATTTTTTGTCCAGAAAATTATGAGCAATTTAAAAATTCTTTAATTTATCAAGAACTTTTTTGACTCAGAAAATCACGAACTATTCAATAATTTTTTAATATACCACAAACTGTTTTTTTTATTTAGAAAGTCACGAACTATTCAAGAATTCACTAATTTATCACGTTGTTAATTTTGTTTGCTAATTACGGTTAATTTTGTTGATTGTACAAACAGAGTTTGATGTCACATGACACGTGGCATCCATCTTGTCATAAAAAATTATAAACTATTATCAAATTCTCTATTTTATCACGAGGATAAAGGTGCAAATAGATGTATAAATAGATGTTCCCTAATTTTATGATCAAAAGAATACCACGTCTGATGTCACATCAGACTCTATTTATACAATCAATAAAATTAACGGTATATTTTAGCAATTAATTATCAAAATTAATGGTACAGTAGATTAGGAAAAACATAACATAATTTGTGATTTTCTACGAAAAAAATAGTTCATGGTAGATTAGGAAATTACACGTGGATCTATCTTGTCATAAAAATTATAAACTATTATCAAATTCTCTATTTTATCACGAGGTTGGACGTGCAAACAGATGGACAAATAGACGTTCCCAAGTTTATGACCAGATGGACACTACGTCTAATACCACATCAAACTCTATTTGTACAACTAACAAAATTAATGATATATTTTAGCAATTAATTATCAAAATTAACGACGCGGTATATTAGAAAAAACATAATATAATTTATAATTTTGTAGGCGAAAAAATATTTCATGGTATATTAGGAAATTATTGAATAATTAGTGATTTTTGAGTAAAAAATAGTTCATAGTAGATTAAAAAATTATTATATAATTCGTGATTAAATGATATATTTTAAAAAATTTTGTACCAAAACTTTATGATTCAAAAAGTTTTATATCAACCGTTGTATTCGTAAAAAAGTTTTGTAACATCGAATAATTTTCCCCATGTTTCAACCATAGAGCAATCATGCCTGGCTACCACTCCGCCCCTTTTTTTTTTTTTTTTTTTCAATTTCCTTAATGCTTTAAAATATTTCAACAAACATTTTATTCTTACTTGCCTTTGGCCAAATAAGTTGTTACCTCACCCATATCCTTGTTGCTTACTTTTTCTATAAATTCAATCTAACGATCCTTTTTTTTTCCCCCATTCTGTAATCCTCCAAAATAATCTCGCGATGGGCATTTTCATTTATATATCATAAATATATGCAAACGTTTAAGGATTATTAAGTCTTTTTCGATTTGCCAAACTATTCACTGACGTATAAAATTGAATTGTTCATATATATTAGATTAAGAAAGGATGAGGGAATAATAATAAATTCATTAATATCTATGTCTCTTTTATTTCACTCATTTTCTTTCCAATTACTTTGTCAATAGATTTATTATACATAAAATTGCTCTATTTTTACTAAAATTATCACATGATTTTGTATTTTAATTTATTAAAAAATACATATTCTAGACATGCATTAATTACAGCTATAAATTTATTAACAATTTATATATTTATTTAAAAATATATAATATGGATCGACATTTAATACACACCCGTGCTATGTACGATATGTGTTATTTCAATAAAATTATTAGAAATACATATTCAAGCGCAATTGAAGAGTAATATATATTTAACTTTTAAATTGGATAGTTATAGAATTAGATTATATTCGTAATTTGTATGTATCAATTATAAAAAAGAGTGAGAAATGAAATATGAGAATTAAAAATAAATATATAGAAAAAAGAGAGGAATGTGGCTACAGAGAGAAGGGAAGCTTTATGTGGGAGAAAAATGGTGATAAGTGGATAATGTAATTGGAAATTCAGGAAAAAGTGGAGAGTGAAAATTGGCTTGTTATGTGAATATGTTAAAATGATAAAATAATCCATACTCAATTGTTTATCAAATAAATAAGATGGAGGGTAATTTTGAAATCATAAAAAGATATAAAAATTATTTCGAGTTTACAAATAATAATAATAGAGATTATAAACAAATGAAATTATAATGGTTTTGAGTAACATCCCTTCGACCCGGTGGAGTCCTTTTCGCTGGGAAATTAGAAATCGAGAAACTAAAATTGGCTCGGATCGCAATCTATTATTGAGAATGCGTAAATTTTCGGCTATGAACTGATCTAACGAAGAAATATTTAGCGTATAATACATAATAATTTTATTATATAAATTTTCTTTATGATTATAACACTTGTAAAGTTGGTCCAAGAATGATCCATTATGTATTGCATGAATATCCTAGCCTGACAGCTTTGTTTCTTGAAATGGTTCGCCTCTGGACCAGCATCGCTGGTCCACAGTCACAGTGTGTGAATTTGCGGCAGTGGTGACTGTTGACTGCACCCTGCTACTGTCTAATATTAATTACCATGTATTCTGATTTACGATCACATATTAGATAAATAAATAAAAATTTAAAAATGTGTAGAAGGAAAAATACCACTTATTGGCTTAATTTTTTTTATTAGACGCAGGTTCTAAACTCTTCCTTATAAGTGTAGTGGAGATTTGACATGGTACAAAGACAAGTTACTGTATGAGTTCACACCGCGCGATGCATGCTCAGATGTGAAACCACGGTGAAAGGGAAAATCCGGGTAAGTCTGGTGCAACGGGTGTTCTATGAGACAATAATGGTAATTCGATTTGTGGATTTGCCTATTATTCGCAATTCCTATGGTACAATTGCTTAATTATTTAACAGTTTAATTAAATAACTCATAAATATTATATAAAGTTTAAAAAATTTAATACCTAATGGCCCAGTAAATGATATATAGCCCACGTTGAGGTGGCGAATATTTTAGTGGGGACACTATGGAACTAGCAACTCCTAGACATGTGCACGCGGTAATGTTTGATATGACTAATGGCCACTAATTGTCATAGTTGGTAAAGATGGGAAGGCGTTGGGTTATAAATATCGAGAGTTAAAATCTAATTTATAAGAGAGTGAATACTATTAATTTATCAGCTTAATTTTATGAGTTAGATACGAGTCCAACTTCTAACAGGCACGATAGCTTTTATGGTATTAGAGCAGGTCACGTGTGAGCTCACATTGCCACGCTTGAGTGTGAAACTTGTGCCCGATTAAGGTTGATGCCGGCAGAAAAATGCCACTTTGTATAAAAAAATTAATGAGTTAAAATTTAATCTAATATATGGAAAAATTAGTGTAAACTTTTTGTGGATTATGAATTCACCACTTTGTAAGCCTAATTCCAAATTTTCAAAAAGGATGGCAATAATGTCTGTACTGAAGGCATTGAATTGGATTAGTCGGATAAAATTTAAATATTCTGTGATATGAAAAAATTGTCACTAACTGTTGTAGTTAACAATTTGAGTGCTTTTTTTTTTTAAGGA
Organism: Lagerstroemia speciosa; assembly: GCA_037672795.1. Classification (NCBI taxonomy): domain Eukaryota; kingdom Viridiplantae; phylum Streptophyta; class Magnoliopsida; order Myrtales; family Lythraceae; genus Lagerstroemia; species Lagerstroemia speciosa. Next base: position 3,539,353 of record CM075306.1, read on the forward strand.
AACGTTTTTAAGTACATATTATGCCTTTCTTCTACCGAAAGAAAATCACACTCTATGAGGAAGATGACCTTCTACGTTTAATATTTCTATCATTTTACAACCTAAATGTCTTCCCGTTCGATTTTATCAATAAAATTTCGGTACTTATTTTATCTCATCTTCATTCTTTTTTTTTTTTTTATGATTACCTGCTTTTGTAAAAAAAAAAATCACCTTATATTCGTTCTTTTTCAGTACACTGTCTTTTCTCTGCATTTTATATTCTTTCTTTTTCGGTAGAAGTTTTCACCGCTAGGCCGAGACCCAATGCATGGCTATCTTCTAATTTGTAGCATTTTTTGTTTTTCTTGGCATTTTTTTAAAGAAAAATTTTATTCTCTTGAAAGTACTCAACCATCTCGTCCCATTCACCTTTCCCCGTTCCTTTTGCTTTCTTTTTCATTATCTTTTTGAACTTATCACATGCGAAAGAGGTCAAAAACCCCACTGCAAGCTCTATAACCATCTATCCCTTCTTCCCCAGCATCACCTGCTCTGTCTCACCGGGAGAGGAAGCATCCGAATACTCGCCTCTCTGTTCCGCTGTTTTCTGCAAACTCAACAAATCCCTTCTGCAGAAGATGTCCCTTCCTCTTCTTCTTCGTCAACTTGACCTCCCCTGTTTTCTCTTCTTCTTCTTCCTCATCTTCCTCACCCACCAGGAGAACCAAGCCTTCTGCGCTCCCACTTCCGAGCTCAGAGCTCTGATGGACCTGAAAGCTAGCTTAGACCCCGAGAACGTCTTCCTCTCATCGTGGACCGTCAATGCAGACCCGTGCGACGGTGGCTCCTACGAGGGCGTGGGATGCACGGGGGACGGCCACGTGGCGAACATTTCGTTGCAGGGCAGGGGGCTCAGCGGGAAGCTCTCGTCCGCCATTGCTGGGCTGGAGCACTTGACTGGGCTTTACCTGCACTACAACTCTTTGTACGGAGAGATACCCAGAGAGATCGGGAATCTTAGTCAACTCAGTGATCTGTATCTCAACATGAACAATCTCTCTGGGGAGATACCCTCCGAGATCGGAAATCTTGAGAACTTGCAGGGTTCGTCTTTGATTTCCGCCATTTTTGCAGCAAAGTTCCATTTTTATTTTTCTGGCTATTGTCATTATGCCATGAAAATTTGAACTTTAGTTTCCTGTTTAATGTTTTAGGGTCCCCAGGATAGGTTTTTGTATGCACATTTGTATTTTCATTTCTTTCTCCGAGTACCAGACCATTAATTGCTGTTGCCTTTTTCCCTGTCTTCGTTAGACCTCGTCTGGCTGCTTCTCGTGGACTATCCTTTTCTTTGGGATCCTTGCAATGTCTTTTTTGTAAAAACTAAAAATAGGTTCTAAAACTGTACGACATCTCCTTGCAATGTTAGATGAATTTGCTCGACATTGACAATGTCCGCTGAATATTAAGCATGAGATGCATTTCACACAAAAATTATGAATGTGGATTTATTTTAAACCTAATTTGGGGAAGTGGTGTTTCTATTTTCGCCCCTTCTTTCTCCTTTTCCCCGTCGGAAAATCAATTGTTAGCTGCTTGCAAGATGTTCTTTCGGGGGTCTTTCCAAGATTTTCTTTAAAAAACCTACTTTTGAAAAAAATATCTGAACATTTTGTTAGTGGGTCTTGTCTTGATTTGTCGAGAAAATCTTAAGGGATTTGTTTTTGCATATATTAGTTCCTTTTTTGGCCAAAAATCAATTTCTTTTCTTTTTTGAAAATTCAAAACCCATTTTTGGTTTCTTGTCCTTCACTCTTTATTCTGTGATCCGTGTGTCTTATTCAGTGTCTGGTTAGTGAATCTTGAATGTCTTAAGTCTGCATTTCGGGCACGACGATCTATTTTGGAGAATGAGCATTGCATTTGTAAGGTCTAGTAATACTCTATTTCTTGAGTGTGCATGACTTGAAAATGTTTGTTAGGTTTGAACAAACGTTGAATTCCCAAAAACATGGATTTTTTTTTCCGGAGAAAAAACTTGGATTTTCTGATTGCGCTTTTTTTTCCTAAATGAAACTTAGGTATTTCTTTAGCAGTTTTCTATTTCTTGAATATAAGGAAAACAAGGAGAGAGTACTTCATCCCTCCATGGAGCATTTTCTGCATCAAATACATGGAAAGCTGCCTTTTTTCTATTTCAAGAACATGAACCAACTTGAGGAATATAAAGGTTTTCAAGCCCTGGAAAACGAAAAATTGAAGCTGGATGCTGTGCCTAATTTCATCCCCCTCTTCTACAGTTTTGCAGCTCTCCTATAACCAGTTGACTGGAAGTATACCAACACAACTCGGATCGCTCAAAAAGCTCAGCGTTTTCTCGGTCCAATCCAACCAACTCACTGGTGCAATCCCTGCAACTTTAGGTGACTTGTCTTCTCTAATAAGGCTCGACTTGAGCTTCAACCGTCTCTTTGGTTCAATCCCTGTGAGGCTTGCTGATCTACCACTGCTTGAAGTTCTCAACATCCAGAACAATACCCTCTCTGGCAGTGTTTCCCCCAGTATGACTACCTTGCCTCTTGCTCTCTGTCTATTTTGTGATTACGTTTGTCGAAATCCATTGCAGATCCATCTAAAAATATTTAACGCAATTAAAGAAATTTACACTAGACCATTTACAGAGGTGAAATCTGAGCTGAGTTTGCTGGTGTTGAGATTGTCAACTTGCAAAACTTGGTCTCAACTTTCATGTGAGTTAACCTGATTCTCCTGGTGAATCCCAAAGTGTATGAGCTTAGCCTTGATGCAAGCCCAAGTTTGATATAGCTAGACTCAAACTCAAAGGTTGAAAATAACTTGCATAAAAGTGTAAAGCACATAATTTTGGATTTAAATAATGTGAGTAGATAGTATAACCGAAGCTCAAACAAGCTGTCTAGGTGGCTATTAGAGCTGAAAAATCAGGTAACACACTTAGGCTTAAGCTTGTAAAAATCGACTCTGACTCTTAGTATCCATTGCTTCTGCTAAGCTAGAAAAGTTGTTTTCTGCACCCTTATATCAGAGGAAAAGTAAAGCAAAACCAAAGACTTCTTTTTTAATATTTAGCTGGTAATTTCATTCATGATGCCATATTCAAAAAAAAAAGGAGAAAAAAAAGTCATTCATAGAATCTGAATGCAAGCACAATCTATAGGTTTAAGCTTGTAAATGCAGCTGTCTTATATATAATACTTGGAAGCGATTGTTTTGTCTTATTTCCTGTTTCATGTTTGGATATTGAAGGCCTGAAGAGACTGAACAACGGGTTTTTGTACAAGAACAACTTGGATTTGTGTGGAGCTGATTATTCATCTTTGAGAGCTTGTAATGCTTCTTACAACAGTCTTGGTTCGAGCAGACCTGAGCCCTACGCATCTGGGACTGCTGGTCCCCGAACAAACATACCTGAGACTGCTAATGTGCAGCTGCCTTGTAACCAAACTCAGTGCTTGAACTTGCCCAGATCCCGACATCCTACTGTCTTCATTGGCATAGTTGTGGCAACCATTGCCCTGTCAGCTGTAGGAGCTTTCTCCTTCACCCAGTACCGCCGCAGGAAGCAAAAGCTTGGGTTCTCATTCAATCATTCAGATAGTCGTCTTAGTACAGACCAGAGTGGGGGTCCGATTTACAGGAAAAACGGGTCCCCTCTAGCAAGCCTTGAGTACTCCAATGGTTGGGATCCACTCGCTGATGGTCGAATTATCAACGGACTGTTCCCTCAAGAGGTTATGCAGAGCTTCAAATTCAATCTTGAGGAGGTGGAGTCAGCTACTCAGTACTTCTCGGAGGTGAATGTATTGGGGAAGAGTAACTCCTCCATGACTTATAAAGGAATCTTGAGAGACGGATCCCTTGTTGCTGTAAAGTGCATCAACAAGACTAGCTGCAAATCCGATGAGAGTGAGTTCTTGAAGGGGCTAAAAGTTTTGACCTCTCTGAGGCATGAGAATCTGGTGAGACTGAGAGGGTTCTGCTGCTCAAGGAGCAGAGGCGAATGTTTCCTGATATACGATTTTGTTCCCAATGGGAGTCTGCTGAGGTATCTTGACTTGAAAGATGGAGATGGCGATATACTTGAATGGTCCACTCGAGTCTCGATTGTGAAGGGCATTGCTAAAGGTCAGATCTTTCCTCATTTATTGCTAGGATGTTATCCCTTAGGACCAGAACTCAATAAACACTTCCCTGTTTTCCATTTCTTATACTTAGAAAAATTAAGAAAATGTTGGAATTGCCTTTACAAGACAACTGCTTCAAAAGTGTGACTTCACGTATTTTTCAGTTAATTATCTGTTTTTCAAGAAGTGAAGTTGAAGATTGAGTATCCACAAACAAACAGATCCTCGAGGATCAGATGCATTGCGCAAAACCAACTTTTCCTTTCTTGGTAAACACGAAAAAACATAGTATATACAAAGTAATGTAAAATTGAAAAAATTTTGAACACACTGCATGAAAAGATGCGATAACTAAATAAATAGAGCCTACATGCACAAAATAACCGTCTTCGTTTCCTTATCTTGATGCCAAAAAAAAAAAAAAAATTTCTGTCCCATGAGCTAAGTCATTATAGAAGACATTCTCACTAACCTGAGTCTTGGCGTTCCTTGCTGACCCATCTATTTTCTTGTTCCTTCTTGGAAACAGGAATGGCATACCTGCATGGTCCCAGAGCTGGCAAGCCCGCCCTCCTCCACCAGAACATCTCCGCCGAAAAAGTTCTTATCGACCAGCGTTACAGTCCACTTCTCTCAGGCTGCAGCCTTCACAGGCTCCTCACCAATGACACCGTCTTCTCCTCTCTCAAGGAGGCTGCTGCTATGGGCTACCTAGCCCCTGAGTATGCTTCCACCGGCCGGTTCACTGAGAAAAGTGATGTTTATGCTTTTGGGGTGTTACTGTTTCAAATCCTCTCAGGGAAGCGGAAAGTGACTCCTTCAACCCGACTTGCTGCTGAGGGCAACCGGTTCCAGGAGTTGGTTGATCGGAATCTCCACGGACGGTTCTTCGAGTACGAGGCGGCAAAGATTGCAAGAATTGCTCTTCTGTGCACCCATGAGTCTCCCATGGAGAGGCCATCTATGGAAGCCATCATTCATGAGCTCGGGAACTGCAGCAGCTGTCTCTGAGTCCCATTCAGAGATAACTTGTGGTTTCACGGACGCCGGGGTGATCGGATTAGGCTCTTAGGAATGCTGCTAACTGGATCCTTCTGATGTTCTAACTTCCTGCTTATTTTATTTTATTTTTGTGGTTTCCATCCGGTTTAACAGTAAGGAAGTGGGGGATTGCTTCTTCTGATGTGGCTCTTTTTGATACTGCGGATGGAAAACCTTGCGGAATTTGCATCTGTAATTATGCCTATTTATCGGATGCATCATGTGGATTTTTATCATTCAATGCTGATCCAACCTCTTTGAATTCCCGCTTTGTTTGCATAAACCGATCCGAGGATGTGGTCGTAATTCAATAGTAAAGATTCCGACTCATAACCAAAGTAGATTAATTAAGATGATATGACATCTCTCCCCTTTAAACAAGTCATTAAATTCGAATTTTATGAACGAAGGAAAATCCACAGCTTTATCTCCCAGTGGATCTATCTAACTCAGTTGAATTAGTCAAAATTCTTTAAATTTCTAAATATAAGTGGTTCAGACCGGAAAAAAAAAAGACTCCGACTTATAATCAAAATAATATTAGTTGGATTATTGTCGTAGAATTATGTATCATTTTATTTCTCTTTATTTTCTATCTTGTATTAAATTTATGAACTCCCTTATCACGGGAAAAAAGCTCCCGATTCAGCAGCGAGAGATTTGACTGGGTAGATTTTTAAAACCAGGTACATCTAGAAGCTAAATCATGCTTGAGATACCAGCAGGTTTCAGCCTAGTCTAGCTGTAGACAAAGTTTGAGCTTCGTGCATGAATATCGATGGTTTGAAAATTATTTTGTAAAAAACCATCCGGGAGGAAATAATTTGGAGAATACTGAAATGAACTGCATGTTTAACAGGTAGTTCACTTTTTTTCTTTTAATTTTTTTAAATCTTAGTTGGTGTATAACCACTGTTTGAACATACAGTTCAAGAACTTATATTGAATAAGAACGTAGCTTGAAGTGAAGCTGCGGTTCTTCAACTGTCTATTTGCTGGACTTTCTCCCTGCAGTTTTTGATTAAGTATTTACCGTGTAAAACATAACGAGTTCGTTTTGTAAACTTTTCTCAAATCTTTATAGTGTCAAGTTTTTACAAATTTCAAGGGTAAATTTTGCGATTGTCAATATCTGAATATTAATTTATATAACAAATTTGTTATGCGTGTCTCTTTTGCACGGTAGCCATCTAGACTATGATCAAATATTTACTTTGTAATACACGACGAGTTCGTTATGTAAATTTTTATCAAATCTTTACACATACAAAGTTTTTACAGATGTTGAAATCTAAATGACAATCTGTACGATGAATTCATTATATATTTCCACGCTGGATATTTACTCACACCTTGAACGAAGTTGGCATAAGTTAACTCTTGAAGAACCACAGCAGTTTTGTTGAAATAAAACATACAAGTCTTTAAACCATATTTTTCAAGACGCGGTTTGATTAAAAAAAAAGATTAAATTACATGTTAGAGATGCGGTTTAGTTGCGATCTTCATAAATTATTTTGTGAATATCTGTTTTTTAATGGAATTGTTCTGAAACATTCGTATTTTTACCCAAAACTCGACAGAGTTTCGCCATTTGGTGCAAGCTTCGAGCTGAATGGAACACAACTCAACACAGATTATATTCGAAAATTCGAAATGAAAAGAATCAGTTTTCTTGCCCCATGGCTCACTACAAGAAAACCTTGTTTTATCATCTAATTTTTATTGATAAATAGTTTATTATCAATAAATTATCATCGATCCATTGATAAATGAAATATAGTCAAGTAAAAAAATATTTGAAATGAATTTTTAGACAAATTATCAATAAATGTCCCTGTCAATAATTTCGATGACATGATTTAGTCGAAAATTTATTAGTGTTTTAATTTTCAGATAACTTACTGATAAATTTATGAAAAGCGAGGTTTGTCAGAAAACATTTTTAAATAAACATTTTTTACAAATTATAGACCAAATCTTTTACCGGTAATTTACAGAAAATTTTTACGCATATATCTTTTTTACTGTACCACCAAGTACACAAAAATACAATAGATGTTGATTAATTCTAACTTGATTTAGTTCATCCACTAATGGATTAATCTCTCATATTGAAAATAATTTAAGATAATAAATTTTTTCTACTTACTAGAGGTGAAACTGACCAGGTTTATATAATTTTTCTTCAAATGGTAGATCCTAAATTTTTTAGTTGTTTTTGCATATCTACAAGATTATATTGAGGAGAACGAAAATCAGTAACCATGATTACGAATTTTTTGAATTCCGATTTTCAATATAAGAATGAATTAAATAAAAAATAGCAAAACTAAATTGATTATATTAAGACCCATAAAGTTAGATTTTTTGGGTTAGGTTTAATTAATTTTTTCGATTTTTATTTTTCTTTTGTACCCTACCATTCACAAAACTTAAATATAAGAACATAATTAAAAGAGTAAGACATATTGAACAATTTCAACCAATATATGCTATTTAATTTAAATATAATTATGTTTAATAAGATAAGAAAAGTAGGCCTTTGTTCTGATGATAAGGTCCTCAATTTCCAATTAGCACAGCAAGGTTCGATTCTCCCTGTGAACAGGGGTGATGGAAAATAGAGAATTTCTTGTAGTGGCTCACTAAGCTTGGAAAATTTGACCTTCCTCTCAGTTTCATGCAGTTCTAAATTCGGATCAAAAGCAAGTGATGCTGGGATCCACCATTTCGGTGGTTGAGAAGCAGTAGAAGTTCCTCAACTCTTTATGGATTGTACTGTGCATTGCATGTTCCATGGCCTGTCAATTCATAACAACGGGACTTGATTACGGGAAACATGATGGATTTTCCTTTAGCTACAAGACTTGTCGGATCCAAAAATATCAGAACTCATCATTTAAAATTTGCCTAAAGTCTGACAAAGGCATTTGGTACAGTAAAACAATTATTTATATAAAATTAAGAGATTTTGATTCAATTCTATTTTATGGACTTTTCAGGATTTTCTTATTTCATCTTTCTCCTATTTCATTTTAGATCCATAGGCCTTTTTAAGTCTCTGAGTCTCCTTTGCAACTGTTATGGTTGGCTCTATATAAAGACATTAGCATCTTAGTGTGCAAAGTAGTGAATAAAATCAAAAAATAATGAGACAATCATGAACACCAAAATTATGAAGTAAGACATGCTTGATCAGAGGGAAACATCCACATTATATATAGAGAAAAAAAAATTCACCAAGGGACCGTTCGATTTGAGTATTACTAAATTATTGGGAGTGTTAAAATTATAATAAAAGTTTAAACCATTTTAAAATTTTCTTGTGAGTAGGCTAGAATGTAAGATTGTGGTGTTAAAATAATGTAAATTTGGTTGTAAACATTGGCGGTATAAGTAAAATGGATGTAATGTTGAGAAAGAAAGTTTGATACAGTTAGTAATTGATATTACTCTTTATGACCTTAAGGTCCTGAGTTTGATCTTACTAATGGGACTTCTTGTGTCCCTTTTATTACTTCTTCCTTCTATCATATCTATGTCTATGTAACTTCTTTTGTACACAAAAAATGGATGTAAAATTAGAATACCAAGTATTTTGAATATAAAGAATTTACTAATCGCATTGTAAAATTTTAACTTATGTAACATTATAGTATAGTGAACTTTATAAATAAATGCTATAATTTAGGATGGAAAGTGCACTACAATATGAAATTGCCCCACTTTACATCAACAATGGGAGAGAGTGTTGTACGTAATAGGCATCTCTCGTAACAATACTGATGTGGTGTCACGAGCCAATATAACTTAGTTATTTTTATGATATTTTTAATAAAATCTAAAAGAAAAAAAAAAGCCCTAAAAGGGAAAAAAAACTCAAAAAATGGCTCGATTTTATTAGTTCGTGACACCACGTCAGTACTACCACATGGTATATCCGTTACATACAAGACTTTCTCCAACAACCAAGCCTAAATAAAAAGGTTACGGCTTGAATATTCCTAATCTGGTTCCAAACTCTTGCTATAGCCCCACATAGGAATGAGTTTTATACTAGATCTTTCAAATTCTGTTACCCTTATATTATCAAAAAGCTTATCAAATAAATTAAATCAAGGGGTCGTTTCTACTTTTACAAGATTCAATCCATCTTATATAGACCGACTAAAACTAAAATGATATCATATATTTTCTAATTTTCTCATATAAAAACATAATAGAATTGAAGCCGAATTTAATTCCCATGATCATACATGTTAAATCATTAGGAGATTACATACGTGTAGAAGTAGAAGCGTACCTGAATCCATAGGGTGGTTGCATAAAAGGATTTCGAGCTTGATTCTTGTAGGTTGACATGTATTAGAATGATGGATTGTCGATGAGTTGTACATATTATATTACCCAATGATCATAACTTCTCAATTACATGAAAATTTTCGAGAGTGTATTAATTTCTATTTCAACCTATTATAGATTTGGAAATTACCTTTTGGTATTTGGACACTAGTTTCCACACTTTGCAAGATGTCGTTGAAGCCCATGTTTTAGACTTAATTAGATCACTTAGTTGGATAAACTAATTGGATAGCATGTATACCCGATGATTGATATAATTATTGGATTATATTAGTCGGATTCAATTAAAAAAAACACCCTGATTTGATATTAGATGTGATCATGTAAAATTGAGAAACGTTTAGATTATAATTAGATCTCATTCCGCATTTATTTCCACGCACTCGATTAGATTTTTGGTTTCAATTCTTATAAATACCCTATTATAACAAAAATATATTAGATATTAACTAATTATCACATAATAATTATCTCAATTCAATACGAGGGTATGCAAAATTAGGAAAATATATATTTATAAGTGATTTTACAATTTTACTTTTATTTGCCTTCTTTTTATTGGTTAAAAATTTATTTATAGAGGGCATTTTACGAAGTATATAATTGAGACAAACTACCTACCCTCCTTCAATATGATAATACTAGAGGTAACCCTTGCTATGCATGACTTTTGCTATTCTGTAAATTCGATGAGGAAACTGAGCATGTAAATGATTAAATAAAATTTTAAATGTGTGATTTAGCAAAATTGAATGATTTTACATATATTAAAACTGGTCAATAGTAGTTGGAAAAAAATCTATATGAAATAAGAGGGAGGAAGTGATAGAGGAGAGATTTGCTAGTTAAATGTTGGTGAGTTTACCATGATACTTTTTTTCTTGATCCAATTAGTATTAAAAATTAAAATTTATACATCAATGTAGATCGGAAAACTAAAAAAACAAGAAAACTTCTAAATATTTACATATACTGGAGGTTCACATGTGCTATGCATTGTATTTGTTATCTTAATAAAATTATTAAATATATCTATTTGTACATGATTAAAGTAAGAATTATCCATAATTAATTTTTCAAGTAAAAATAATATATGTTTAACTTTTAAACAGTTAGCTATAATAGTAGAAGAAGTGAATGAGAAAATGGTGGAAGGTACGTAGTTATACATGCCAAATTTAAGATCATGACCTCTATTAATCCAATCTAGGGACCAACAAAATTTCAATTAAGAGCATTTTGGGAAAGAAAATAGTAACACCAAAAGGGGTCTCTTTCCTTAAAGTAATAACTAGAGGGTGATCCATGCTACGTACATAATTGTCAATTATTTGTTCTAGAGTAAACTGTCAAAATAGTCCTCAAAGTTATACACGGCTATCAAGTTAGTCGTCGAATTAAATTTTCCCACCAAATTAGTCCGGTCATCAACGGTGTCAACAAGAATTCCGACGTCGTTATCTGCGTGGTAAAATTCCATCAAAATGGTCCTTAAATTTATACCCAATCATTAAGTCAGTCTCCTCAAATTAAATTTACCATCAAATTGGTCTAATTTCCACAATTTTACTATCAAAATAGTCGGCTTGTCAAAGGCATTATAGTGATCGTTGTAAAATTCTAATGTTACAGTAACATGGTAAAATTTCCTCTATAAACTAAAAAATAGATAATATTTTACTCATTTTCACTAAAAAATTTACATTGTAGGATTTTGATCCCAAGTTATAGTGTAAATATTACATATTGCAACCACTAAAATAATATACTTTACTTACCCAAATTTGTGGAGATAAATATTTAAAAAAGTATCATCATTTTTCTAAAAATTCCAATTTTTATCTAAAATTCACAATTTTTTTAATAAATTGTACAATTAAATTTATATGCAAATTAGGAAAACTATTGCCACTCGAAGTTGTTTTAGTATATACAAATATTTGCAAAATTTGCATAGTTGTTGTCTTAACAATAATGCATACAAATCTAATTGAACAATCAACAAAAATTTGTGAATTTTAGATAAAAATAGGAACTTTTCGAAGAATCATAATGATGTGAATCAGGATATGAGCTCAAAGAATGCAATTAAAGTCTTTCATGGTTTCTATTACTTGTAAAAAAAAGTCTTTCATGGTTCGATGACAAGAAACTCAAGTGAAACAAAGAAGAGGACATTGGCATGCATACAGGTGATGGGCAAGCAAAATGAGTCAACATTGTCTATGATATTTTAGAAGAGATAATGAAGACTATATATTTCAGTTGAATATCAATGATACAAGTATTTTAAGAAATATATGCTAGCAAAATATTAAGAGGGTAAGTGTTTATAAGAAATATATCTTAATTAGATATCAAGAGAAAATATATATTCAGTAATGGAAGTTAAGAGATGTTGAATGGGTTGTAGTGTCACCTTTCAAGCTTGATGAACATGTTTCTAGAGATCTTATTCACATAGGGTTTCGTTACAAGTTGGTGAGGTTCTTATGATATTTGATATTGGGTTTCATCACGTCATTGGTAATGTTTACATCACATACTACTTTTTAAAATACTTATCTCTGCAAATTTTGGCAAGTAAAATAGATTATTTGAGTGGTTGCGATATGTAACATTTATATTATAACTTGAGATTAAAATTCGGCAATATAAATTTTTTTTGTAAAACTGAGTAAAATATCATCTTTTTTCAATTTATAGATGAAATTTGCCATGTGAACTATCACATTAGAATTTTGTTATGATCTCTTTAATACCTTTAACAACCAGACTATTTTGATAGTAAAATTGCTAATGTTGGACCAATTTTATGGAAAATTTAATTTGAGAATTGACTAGCTGATTGTGCATAAATTCGAGGACCATTTTGATGGAATTTTATCATGTGGATAACAACGTTAGAATTCTTCTTTAACACCATTGACGGTCAAACTATTTTGATGGCAAATTTAATTTGAGGACCAACTTGATGGTCGCTTACAAATTCGAGGACCATTTTAACAGTTTATTCTTCGTTCTATTATAAAAATTTATGGGAATTAAAGAAATATGAAGCTGGTCAGAGAAAAAAATCTAAGGTTAGAATGGAATAACAAAAGTAGTAGTTCAAATCCCATAAAAGTAAAACAAAACCAAAGAATTGAGAGAGCTTATTGTGAGTAATTTTTGTAAAAGTTACAAACATCATAAAGAGTTGGAGAATTTTAAATGAGTGAAAGGAGATTGTATGTTTAAGAGAGTTGTGGGAAATAGTTGAGGGAATTGTAAAAATAGTTAACAAAATACGAGGAAGTAATAAATGTATAAGTAGATTGAATTTATGAAAATGATGAAATTATAAATTAAATTTGATTGAAGGCATTTTTGAAACATGAAAATGAGATAAACTGTTTTTGGGTTTGCTTAAACTAATATAGAATAGATGATATATATAATTGATAAATATCTATTATTATATAGGAGAAGTGTAATTAATTTATTTCACTTTTAAACTCCTCAAAATGTCCTTGATAAATATATTTTTAACCAATAAATATGGATGAAGTGGTAAAATCAATTATATAACCACAATTACCAAATAACTACTCTCTTATTTTCCATTTCTAATTTATTATTTATTTATTTATTATACACTCTTTAAATATTAATCATTTATAAAAAAACTCAATTATCAAAAGCAAGAATTTATAATTAATTGTATAATAGACAATTTCGTGCATAACACGGGTGGATTTCAATATATATAGATAATTATTGAAATCGTTACTCATCACCTGTCTAACCTATATTGCGTTGAATTTTGGATATTCAGGTGGAACAAACTGGAAAGACAAAAGCCTAAAATGCAGAAGATGGAAATGATAGCTTTTACACAGTCAACAACGGCATCAATCAGTCTGCTCCGCATTCTCGAGAAATTCCATTCCTTTCCGGTATGATGCTTGTTCAGAGACAACTGTAAAGGAAGTAAAGTTGGTCACACGGAATCATGAATCATACGATATCAAATATGACTCAACTAGAAGCAAATTCAATGCCAGCAACGATGATTTATGAGTTTAAAACTCATCTTTGTGCGATTTGGTGAGATTGAAATTCTAAATTCGAGTCATACTCAAAACAAAATTATTATAATGGACTCTTTCTCCCTAAACCTTGGCGAGCACCTGTTTTTTTAACTATATTAGATTTTTGGTAGTGTTAGATTGATAAGACGCTGGTATTAATATTGATTGTTCAATTCGTGTTATGATTCACAGTTGAACATAAAAATCTGAATATTACTTAACAAGAAATGTAGATTATTACTATTGTTACATTCCTTTTTATTAAAAAAAAGGAGAAAAAACAAAAAGTAAAATGAGATCTCGTGCTGCTGACAATAACACAAGGACCTGCCACGGATTTTCTAGGTGAATTATGACTATCAAGTAGGCTTGGGCATGAAAACCGAAAACCGAATCCAAAGTGGATTTGAAGCAGGAAATCGATTTGGATCAAATCGGCTCGTGACCAATCCAGTTGTTGAGTAAATCTGATTTTAATTTAGACTTGTTATCAATAATTCGGCAATATGCAAGCCAATCCAGTTCAGGAATAATGTATGAAGACAAGTAATATTCGCTTACTTAGTACTGATGAATAATGAATGCTGAATTGTGTAATATTATGAGTGGACCATTGGTAAAATGGGAGACTGGGCACTGTGGAAGCTGCCAAGTTCGTGAGTTTGTATCAGTGAAAGACTACTGAAGACGGTTTCAGATTTATATTAGTAGTTGTCTTAAGGTCGGACGCTCGTATGTCGTATTATTTATAATGTTGAGCCCTACAAAAGACTGAGCCAATTTTCACTTAAAAATCTAAACCATTAGATGATGTTATCTAATTATCTTAAAATTCATTACAATTCTCTTATACAATTGAGATCTGATGTAACGATAAAGATTTATGCCAAGTTCTTTTGGGCTTTCCAAGTTATATTCTAAAATTTTAGGGTAGCACTTTCAATTCTGATGAATAATAATAATTTTTAGGTTTTTCTTTAAACTCTTTACACTTACTCTTTTTTTTTTTATGGAGGGGTAGGGGAGGGAAGGGAAATGAGGAGAAACTCCTTGGTATCTTATCTTGCAACGTGACGTGAGTAAGTAATAATAAAATGTGATAAATTAATTAATTGATATTAATCACATGAGAAATTGCTATAATTATTACTAATCAAAATAATTTAATTGATTCTTCTTCACGATATCATTATGAGGTAGGACCACCTAAAAGCATTTTTCAAAAATAAGGGGGAATGGAGGAAAAATATTCATCTTCATTTGGATATTTTATGATAAGGAAAATAGAGGGAAAAATTGGTTGTGTACATGTAGCTTAATTAATAGACAGGCATATATCCTTCTTTTTATGTCACACTTGATTATCATATAACTTATTAATTAAAAAATGAGTACGTATTTCTCTTTATATCATACTCGATAACACTCTATTGATTTTTTTTTCCTCTTACCCACTTCTCAAAGTTTGCATTATAGATAACTTGTGTTGATGTGTTAAGGAGTCAATCTAGCACTTCTCCTATTCTACCTTACATCAATAGCATCATTTTATATGACTCTGTAAAAATAGCACCATTTTATGTTTAATGTCATATTTACCCTTTCTTGATAATTGAAAAAACAATTTTTCCTTCAAAAAAAATAAAAAGAAAATATCACTCTCTCTTCTCTACCTCAGCCCATCTCCCTTAAGCTTTCTCACTCCTCTATGAGATTTGTTACAACTGCAATGGCTCTCTCTCCTCTATGAGATCAATCAATGATAGGAGGTGGCACAGATAGGTGACGAGTGGATGACGGGTCGATGTCGGGAGGGGTGACGGCTTGACGACGACAGATCGGTGACAACTGGAGGGCGACTGGAAAGGCGATGACGGGAGGGGCAACGGGAATGGCAGGAGATAACGGGAAGGGTGACGAGAAGACGGTCGGCCGACGAGAGTGGGGGGACGAACACAAGTGGCCAACGTGAAGTTGGGAGGGGGTGGGGCAGAGCGGGAGAATTTAAGGTAAGTGGGTAAAAAATGGGAGGGGTAATTGTGGTATTATAAAAAAATTAATAAATATTCTTAAATAGTGGTGCTAGTTTGCAAATTATTACAAATCGATGCTATTCATAAAAATACATCTTTTTTCGGTGCTATATAGATTTTTACCTCTAAGTTGATTCATGGATCTTTGTACCATGTAACTAAAAAAATTCAATCCGAGTTTCGTTTATGTACATTTCAAAGAGCATAATCTACAGAAGAGGTAAAATATTATTCTCAATCCATGGGTGCAAATGACCAAGTCTAATTTGTATGACTAAGTCTTTTCTCATTTGTATTGGACAACCAAGTATTGTTCTTAACTCATCGGAGTACTTAATCAAAAAGATGGAGTCGAGAGTAGGTAGATGATGCAATTTACATGTAAAGAAAAGCGAGATCAATGCTTGAACGCTTCCATAAAAGGGCAATCTGGTAATTTTCTTTTAAATGGCCTATTATTTTCTCTTTCAGTCTCATTCAACCCCAAATCAAGGGTGAAAGACATCGAATTTGAAGAGGAATCAAACTGAATATTTCCTTCAATTTTCCTCACCTCCACTAAAATTAACAACCAAATAAGGAAAAATTATTACCTCCATCCTGCTTCCCCTCCATTGGAGAAAAACTTCAGTAGAATGGTTATATCGCGTGTCAATAATCACATGATACATCCATTCAATCAGAATTTAATATGTAATCAATAATTATACATGTATAATTACTAAATTCTAAAATTTCCTTAAAAATATAAAAACCTAACAAATGGTCATCCCTAATTGGACAAAAATATAAATAGTGGATTATGATTGAATAGATATATCACGTCAGCATTGCTCACGTAGTATGACCACTCCATTAACCCAATCCAAACAGTGTCAATGGTAATGTGGCCCTTTTTTTTTTCATATTGAGTTTTTCATTTGATTTATTGGTAAATAAATGGAAGGTTGTTTTTTCTCGCATCGTTCACCTCATGAATGTCAGTTGCCACTTTTTTTAGGAATTATTATCAATATTATTTTTGAGTGGACTATAAATTGAATAAATTTTTTTTAATAAGAATTGGATAGTTTATTACGGAAATTGGAGAAATTCTTTACAAGACTAGGGAAAAACTATTATACAAAAATCAATTTCTTTCGTAGGAAAATTTAGAAATTTTTATTCAATAAACGAAATCGGTTTCTACGGCTATAAGGCGTTTTTTGGATTTAATACCTGAGATTAATTCCTATACGGTGCGTATGTCCGCTTGGCCTTGGTAGGTCAGTACTTCGGATGAGTTTCAAATGTCAGGATACTTACTCGTGTCGTGTTATTATAGAAAAATTTTCGAACACAGTGATAATATATATATATATATATCTATATATATATATCTGCAATTGTTATTTTGATGAATTTGCTCGAGGACAGCCTTAAAAGGAGACAGCTGCATTTATATTTAATTGGAGACCTCCTGACCCAGCCAAAAAACAACGGATACCTTCCCTATTATACATGGGATTGTTAATTATATAATCGATTAATTATTTTTATTTTTATATTTAATATTTTTATATAATTTTATATTGATTTTTATAAAGTATATTACTAACAACTAAAAATAAAATATATAACCAGAAAAAAATAGATAAGTTATAACTTGAAGCAGTAGTTAGGGGTGTGCAAAAATTGGTTCGGGGACCGAACCAATTTCAAAAGAACCAAAAGAATTTGGTTAGGCATAACAAGTATGAACTGTAATTGGTTTGTGTGAAAAAACTGTATTGGTTTAATCCAATTCGGTTAACCAATTCGAAGCGAATTGGCCTTAAAATGTACTGTAAATCGGACTGTCACCCTTGATTTATCTTCCTTTCGTATTTTTAGACTAGATGCTAGGTACGATCATAGACACTCAGTTTGATATCTAAAAGGGTATAAGATCCAGGTTAGTCATTTCAACCCTAGAATTTTCCATATTATCAGTAACCGAATCCAGTGGTCTTAGTTCCATCCAAGAAGGAACTTACATAGAACCATTTCCCCATGGTTACCGGCCGGTTTAAGCCCGGTTTAGGGTTTGGTCATTTCCGCTCGGTTTTGACCAATATAATTTCAAGTCCGAACGGGTCCATGGTCAGGCCTATCCGTTTATATCTTGTGTAATCTCTAGTTGGTGTGTGTTGATAATGTTTGTTTGAGAGTGCGACTTGCTCAGCACCATTATGAGAGTAAAAAATTCGGATGCAATTTTTTGGTCCTGTGGCACCTTAATCATGCCGGTGGAGATGCTTAGGACACTGTCAAGGAGCTCCTTTCAGGCCGAAATCCTCTTATTATCTTGGGAGAAAGTCTTGCATATAACATGTATATCGCGTGATAGAGTTGACGTAGTGTTACGGGTCAATTAAATGAAACTATTTTTAGGATTTTTTCCTCTTAGATTTTATTAAAAAATTATAAAAAATAACTGAATTCTATTAATTCGTACTACTATGTCAGCACTGTTACGTGATATATTCGTTAGACGCAGTACTCTCTCCTGCCCAAGACATTATTTTGCAGGCTCAAGGCCTCCCGTCTTCTCTTCATATTGATAAAATTCCCATTAAATATTGATAAAAATCGCACTTGACATAGCATTTAAAGTTAATTACTTAATGCTGCTGGCCGACCAGAAACCTTTGCTCCTCCCAACAAAAAACAGAGGGCAAAAAAAAAAAAAAAGGGGGAAACGGAAAACAGAAAATATTTGCTTCGTTCTCCCATGACCTCTGTCGACTTCCCCAAGAAAACAAGCATGTCACCTGTGTACTTGCCAGATAGGAAGGACAAGGATCTCTAGGAGTACATAAAAATTTTCAAAATTTAGTTCTATTATAAGAAAATCCTTCAAAATGTGTGATAAAAAAAACTAAAATTAAAGTAGATAAAATTAATTAAGAAAGAAAGATAATTCCAATATAACAATTACAAAGATGAAATTAGTAATAAACGTAAAACGCACAAAGGAATCGAAAATTTTGAAATTGGAATTGTCGGTAAGGCGTTTCTTGAAAACTCTTTTGAGGATAAATACTTCCACCCACTGTAGCAGTGTGGTTTCGGCAGAAATATCTAACCCCGAGATACAATGCCCACGAGGAGAATCATGGCTGCAAAATAGGAAATTCCCTCAAAAGAAGTACAACCGGAGAAAAATAAAAAACACATAAATGAAATTTAGAATAATAGAATAGAGAATCTAAAAGTGTATATATATATATATATATATGTAATTTCTCTAGTTTTGTTATATATACCATTCATATATATAAATATCAAAAAGTCATAATTACACCGTCAAAATTATTTGAATAATCATTAAAATATAGTGTGTCTTTAATTTCATTTTAACTTCCCATCCGAAATCCTTTTTACCGTTTCTTTTTTTTTGATAGCTTGCCGCTGCCTTCTCTGTGGCAACTGTCCATTGCCATCTTCTCTTCTTTTATTTATTTATTATTATTCTTATTAGTAAATACATATATTATACAATAAGTTATCCAACGGGTTCAATATTCCACGATTAGGCTTTTTCGTCCATCTCCCGAAAATTGTCAGTTTTTTTAATTTTTTTC
Source organism: Lagerstroemia speciosa (assembly GCA_037672795.1). NCBI lineage: Eukaryota > Viridiplantae > Streptophyta > Magnoliopsida > Myrtales > Lythraceae > Lagerstroemia > Lagerstroemia speciosa. Next base: position 3,558,615 of record CM075306.1, read on the forward strand.
ATCCTTCGAGAACATGTAAATATATTGTTATTGATCCTCTCGATAAACTTAATGCCTGTATAGTTTTATGATCTATCTATATTACTTTAACATAGAAGGATTGGAGAAAGTATTATATGTAACGGTATCATCACGTGGAGAGAATCTCTTGTGTAACGAGTGTATTATGCCATAGTGTTTATGTGGCGTCGTAAACCAATTAACATTCGACTATTTTATTTTATTTTATTTGTAAAATCCTAAAAATAAAAAATAATTCTAGAAATAACTAAATCTTATTAGTTTGTGATACCATGTAAACACTGTTACGTGATATACTCGTTACATACAAAACTTTTTCTATCATGTGGCACTGGCAGTGCTTATGTTATGACGTCAAATAAAAAATTCGATTTACTGTTAGGGTTATTTTTTATTTCTAGAATTTTATAAAAAATCTTAAAAATAATTGAATTTTATTGGTCGGTCTCACAAAGTAAACACTGTCACGCGATGAAATCGTTGCGCAGAAGATTTGCACGGAGGGTTTGTGGGTGGTCTCGCTGTCTCATTCCCAGTAGTAATCTTGGTAGATGTAAATTTGACCAATAAAAAATAGAACAAGTTGTAAAATCACTCTTAAAAACTACCAATCTTGTGTTTTTTAGTGATTCCCTCATTAGACCCCTAAATGAGTGATCCACATATCGATCCCCTGGTTAGGAGAGTTGACAGGAATTTTCTAAGAGATCTCAGCCCAATTGCAGATTAGTTTCGAGGTGCGCTTCGACTGATCTGAAGATACTGCGCAGTGCAAATTAAAAAATCACTCTTAAAACTATGGGTATCTTTCTTTTTCTGAATATATATTTTATTTTTGTTTGTTATTGATTGGACTTCTAAAAATTTAAAAGTGATGTTGAAAAACTAATGCTTACTAAATATATCATAATTTTTTTTTTATGATCAACTGTATAATTAACAATTCTATATGGAGCACCGGTTATACTCTTAGAAATATACTCATAATAAGCTTTATAATTAATTGGTTCAAAAAGCAAGTTGAAACACACTGTGATGCCCTGGCTCCTCTCTTTGCTACAAGAAGCCTGAAGCATTTGCAAATTAACTACTTACCATCCATGATATATATGTGTGTGTATATATAACTATATATATGAGGCATATATTTTTTTGGATGTCTAATTCAAATTCGAACAGCTAAGGGTTAAAAATCCCAATGATAATTTTATTTCTAATTTGCAAAACTTGAATTCTAAACAATATTAAGGAAAATAGACATAAAATCATGTTATAGTAAACATACAGTTAGAAGTTAGGTGTAAATGAGGATAGACATAAAATCATGTTATAGTAAACATACAGTTAGAAGTTAACGATGGAGGAAAAAAGCTTTCATTTATCAATAATTCTTTAAAGAAAATAAAAGCTTTCAACTTTTCCAAAAAAATAGAGCGTGCAAATATTTATGAAAGAAATCCATTATTATATGTGAGGATAAAGATAATTTGCCCCACTTTTAAAATTTCAAAATGTCCTCTTGATAAATAAATCAATAAAAATAATAAAATGGTGAAATGGTAAAATTACTTTACCAACATGAGTTGATTCAAGCGGTAATGTTCTTGTTTCCTTTAAGCAAAGGCCTTAGGTTCGAATCTTTGTGGACAGAGAAAACGTATGTTGTGAGAGTTTTACCCCTCAAATGAGCCAACCTAACTCGAACTAGATTAGTCAGCAGCCCAATTAATTTATGGATACCAGTGTACACACCCCAAAAAATTAATTTTAAAATTGTAATTCACACTAACTACTCTCTAATTTCCTCTTCTTCTTTTTTTTTTTCTTTCTAATTCTATATTTTATTTTTATTCATGACAATTGTAAAATATAAGAAAACATGTAAAATAAAAGTATAATTTAATAATTCTGTGCATAGCACGTGTTTGCGTCTAGTATGGACAAATTCATGTTTTTCATTGAGTTTTAAAGATTTAAGTCCATTTAAATTAAAATCCAGAAAAAAAAATGATACCGGATGGTGTTAATAACCTGGCCTACTCCTTTTTTTTTTTTTTAGAAATACGTAGTATTCTCGGATCAGTCGAAGTATACCTCAAGACTGATCAGGTTGGGATTTAACTCCTACTCATAAATTGCCTTTCTATTTGTGGAGGTTGTTTGGGTGGGTCCATGGTGATCATGTGGGTTGTAATCACGGTGCCGCGGCACATGGTATGGTTAGAAATTTCACTAGGGATTAATTAGATCGGAATGTGTCTTCACCGTCCACAATCGGATTTTCCTGCAACGGATGGAGAACCCCAGATTTCCCCCTTAAATGTTCATTTAGAGATCAAACCTGGGTGTTTTCATAACGGTCTGATCCATTGTGTTTGAAGATAAAGCTGTCCATCGTGTCATTTCTTTATTTTTTTTAATTGGTAAAAGAAGAGTAGTAGTAGTGACAACTGAACAAGCACTAGTTTCGTCAGCATAACATTATCACAAAGCTTACATATGTTGTTCACGAAAGTTGGTATGGTATCCTCTAAATTCATGCTTAAAGGGTGCACTTGTAATAAACGTTTTGACAGAATGCGCAGAGAAGTTGGCATCCTCTAAGTTTGAGGTCAACAAGCGCACTTAAAGCAAATGTTTTGATAGAAACACGTAGGGAGAATTCAAAACCGTGACGTTAAATTCACCCAATCACGCGAAAATGAATTTAGAAACCATTGGACCACTTTTGTTTAGTCATGTTAGCCGTGTCATTTCATTCTTCTTCTTGTTTTTTTTTTTTTTTTCGTATGAACAACTAATATATAGAACTTAACGGACCATAACTAATTTAGTTCGAGCCGAAAGGACCCACTAATGGATAAAATTCCCACAAAATAAATTTTCTTTATTTAAAAAACTGGAATGTAAACCAGGTGCCATTTCATTCAAATGGGGGAGGTTACTGTATTTCGAGCGGATAGTTACTTCCATGGCGCTTAAGTGGGCCTTCGGTTGGGCTTCATTAGCCCAACAACTTTACTTTTATGGCCCAATTCCATTTGGGCTTTTATCAAGGCCCAATCACCACTGGGCCCCTGCCAGTTCAATGAATTCAATAGCTTGTAAACTTGTTAGCATCTTCCACTCTACTTGAAAGGAATTACAGACAAAAGGACTACAGGTGAACCATTTAAGAAATACTTGTTTGAAATTTATAAATCAATATTAAACGATTAAGCAGTGGAAAGTTACCTCAGTGTAATGACTGGGTAATGACACCGTTGATCTTTAGTAGGTTCACAAACACTGGTACATTGACCTAGAACCTGAAATTGATCAACAAACATGCTAAATCTAAGACGATCTTCTGTCTCCTTGCTTTATCAGATGAGATGTGAAGATAGTGACACATGTACTTTATATGGGCAGATCAAGAGATCCGTCATAATGAGATTTCCTTAATAACATCATTTCATAAAAAATTTGTATATACGAAGTAATGGAATATCACTCTCATTTTTACACAAAAATTAAGCCACAATAGAGACATGAGGACCACCAATAAGGCATTCCAAATGTGTTCTGACAATACTAAGTACAAGGTTCTCATTGGTAGCTAGGGTGACATCCATCCAAGTTCGATTTGCACCCAACACTAGTTACAAGTTGTATGTGCATCAAATGAAGATGAAAATGACTTGTTTGAATGATGATCTCGACGAACAAGTTTAGATGGAACAACTCAATATTTTTTTCCCTGTAAATTAAAAAAAAAAAAAGGGTTTGTATTTGATGGACCAAAAACTGGGTGATTATTACTCGACACACACTTCGCGAAGGAAAGGCGTGCGCAGGTTAACATGCTAGTCACTCTCTTTCACAGCCTATGGGCTTCATGCTTTACTCTTCCTTCGGAGATCTTGCCGAGGTGATATGCCCCGTTATGTCTGATATATCTTTTTTGGGGTTTAGCCTGTATCTCACCGAAAAAATGGCATGTGTAGGTTTTAAAAGGTTTTTGTATGACATCAAACAATCATCTCAATAACATTACGCAAAATTTGACTAAGTAATCTGGTCAAATAAATTTCCTTACGTGATAACTGTACGTACACCACAATCAACTAAAAGTTATGTTGTGATTATCTATACAAATATTTATGAGATTTGATGTCTTTTTCGTTTTTCATATTTTTCATCAATCTAATTTACAAGAAACGGATACAACAAGTGGCAGTGGTGACGCAGTATTACGAGCTAATAAAATAAAATCATTTTTAGGGTTGCTTTTTTTTTTTTCCTTTTAGGATTTATTTTTTTCCTTTTAAGTTTTATTAAAAAATTCTAAAAATAATTGAATCCTATTAACTCGTGACATCACATCAACATTATCACGCAGTGTACCCGTTACACACAAGACTCTCTCCTAATTGTCATATTAAAATTTATGGCAAGTATCTAATTTGTAAATTAAGGATAAAACAATAATTTCATTCACTTTCTCACCCCATATCTATGATTCTAATAGTAAATTTTTTTTTGTTAATTGCTTAGATTCCTGTATCTCATTCCATATCTAAACTTTTAACAGTAAAAATCAATCATATTTTTTAATGAATAATTTGAAAATGTAAAAATGAAAAAGTAAAATTGACATGAGACACTGATGAAAATTCAGAAATACTTTACCTACAGTTAACGAATTTTAAATAAATTAAATTGTAATAAGTTATAAATAAATGATATAATTATATGAATTCATCTCAATATTTTACATTTATTTATTTTTATTTTTTATGCGTAATACGGGTGCGTGTCTAGTTAATCTCCACGAGTATGGCAAATTGACCTTTATAAGAACAAGCTTGGGATGTCACAACCTAATTAGTATTTTCTCACACCGTATGATAAAGTAAGATCACCTATGAATTTCTCCTTTTCGCAGTGATTATTGTTCCAGCTCTTGTCATGAAAAAAAATGTCTTCTCGTCTTAGCTGTCAAATTCTCTTCCCACCTTAGTTTTCACTGTCCCAATCAAACTTAATGAGACCCATTATTTTTTGTGGGAAAACATTATGACTCCGCCATTGAAAGTCTACAAGTTGCTTGGCAGACACGAATGGAAGCATTTATGCCATAGTTTTCAAAATTTGACCGGATCGGGAACCTGCGAAGGCATGGGTTCTTGAGTTTAGCTAGGGTTTGATGGGTCTAACAAGATTTTATGAATAGTAATTGTTATGAAATTTTTAGTAGTAGCCTAAAATGCTATATTTGAGTGATCACTTTTGAAAAATTTGTTCATTTAATATTTATCTCATCAAGATAAGATTTTTGTTATAAAATTTTTATCAACCAAAACTCTTCTTCAACAAGAAAAATTCAAGAATTGACAAAATAAAATAGACAACTTCTTACTTGTTTTTACAAGTGAAAAACCAAAAGTTTCGTTAAGGCAAAGATCATACATCAAATTCATAAGTAAAATTTGTGCGCACATCCCACTCCTCTCTATTCGGAAGGAAGCCATATGCTGTCAGTTTAAAACTAAATTGACTCAATCTGTGAGCTTGTTGATTAAAATATCTACTTATCTAGCTACACACCCATTCATTAAAATTAGATAAAATGCCGTTAATATTTAAAATTAGACTACTAATTTGCCACAGAGCATCTTGGCGAGTCTTAATTGCTTGCACCACCACTTCAGCACCTAACATTATCTTCATACTACTCCAGTTCTTTCTTTAGCAATTTGACAAGGTAAAAGTATTGTTTCAACCTCGGCTTCCATGGGAGAAGAGTTTTGCGATTTCACGAACCAAGAGTGAATTATGAGATTCTTGCTATGCCTGCAATGCAAGATTTGTTGTTGATATATAAAGCATTAGTTGTTATATGAATCAATCCATATTGACTATGATTAATATTTTCTATAGTGATTTTAGAAGATCTCTCTTTATCTCTATTTAGATATATTTTACTTATGTGATTCAAATTCTTTTATTAAAATAACTGTGAATGACAAGGGGTGTATTCTATTACTATTGTGCAAGATTTTATTCCTCAGTGCCCATACTCTTGCTTTGGAATTGAAGTCCTGGGACAATATCTTTTGGGTTTATTAAATTCTCAACTTGCCCCATTGGTGCACTATAAGACTTGGAGAATTACAATTTCTCCAAGGCAACTCCCTCCAAGCTACTAGGCACTGGTCTCATAGGGATATGGAGTCCCTTCATCCGAGAACCATGGGAGGCTTTCCATCGCTATACTCCACAAGTAGATTTTAAATCTATCATGCATGCCAGTTTTCTAGAGTTTGTTCCAAAACTGGGTGTTAGCCTAGTTAAATCTATTACATTGATCTAAATAGTAGAAAGACTTTACAGAATATTGTCCTGGTGTTGTTGGCATCCAATAGTATTTATTTGCTTCATACGAGTATGGTAGTACTATTTTCAATATGTTATCAATTGTAGTAGCCTCAAACATATCATTTAATTGTGACATATTCCATCTCCCTGGGGAATCAAGGATCAGTTCATTAATTTTCATGCTTTGACTAACATGTGTTGGGGTAATGGGACATATTTATATTTTGTCTCCTTATTGTTGGAAATCTAGAAATCTAGACATACTGAGGTGTCTCTTCCATTACCTATCCATTTACAAGTTCTTTTCTTCAGTGTGCACAAGCGAGTTTGCAAATCTCTCCATACTGTAGAAGCCCTGTAAGTTTGCCTATTCGGATTATTTAGAAAGTTTCCAGATTTCGCTTTCAATACTTTAGTTGCAAGACTTTCCTTCGTTTGTAAGGGGCCATGCAGTTTTTGACAACATGGTCTTATTAGCTTCCTTTGTTTTCCTAAAGCGAAGACCTCTACTAGTTTTTGGTTGATAAATTTTGTCCCAATTAATTGGAGCATAATAATGGCTCTCAGTGTCATTTTCTACACCAAATTCTTCTAGTGATCTGATCAATTTTATGACATACTTTCTGTGGGATCTTAAATAGTGACATTGTGTAAAGTATGGTGCTATTTAATGTAGATATTACTGAGACTACTCTTTCTACCCAAGAGAGGGGTTTGGCTTTCCATGATTATAATCAACCTTTTATTTTGTTAGTAAGATACCTAATATTATGAATTTTTTTTCCTTTTAAAAAACAGAGGGTCTCCTAAATATTCACTGTTTTTATTCTTTTTTTTTTTAATTCTTAGGTGATATTTCTTTTGATCTATGGTTATACTTTTAGAAGAGAGAAAGATTCCTGATTTGATATAGTTAATCTGCTGCTCTAACCACCTGTAGAACACATCCATGATTCTTTTAAATGCTCTTATGGCAGCATGTGAGGCTCTTTTAACATGTATCATGTTTCGAAGAATCTTTGAATTGTTTTGTATGAATACCTACAATACAATATTCCAATAGTGCTTATAGAAGAGTTTAGAAAGACCATCAAGGCCAAGGTTTTAAGCTCTGTCATTTGGTTTAGGGTTTAATTATCTGATCGGGGGTGAGAATTTTAATTGATAGCTCATTCTCATATAAATTAATTATTAAGGGGACTAAATCCTCTACATCAGGAGCTATTTCTTGATATCTAATTTATAAACTTCTTTGAATTTTCTTTTAAAATATTTTGCTATCTTCTCACTGTCCCCTATCACTTGTGACTTGAGGGCCTAGCTTTCTCGACTATTTGATTATTGGTGTTATCCCTAACCCATATGGCTTCAAATCCAAATGGTTTTCCGTGGTGTAAACTAGAATTTCATAATTTTAATTTTAAGGGTCGTGATTAGATTTTCCTGAAGTTAGATATCCTAGAGTTCAATCCAATCTACACTAGCAAAGCTCTAGCTTTTATTTGCTTTATATGCCCCAACCAATGTCTATTATTCCTCCAAGGATACGGGGTCCCAAGGAATCCTAGATCTGAACACTCAATCCCCATTACAAAATCTTCAGGTAAGTATTGGATGTACTGCCATAGCCTCTTCCTCCTCACTTTGCAGAATCATTCAAAAGTTTATTTAGATAACCTATTATTACCCATGGTTCTTTTAGTTCCTTAGTTGAGTCAGAGTTCTATAGAATTTTTATTCAAATTATAAGGTGCGCCATAAGCACGTAATATATTACATGAGGTATTATCATATCTATCCAACTCACAAAACCATCTTCAATATCTCTTCATATCATGAAGATATCTCCCATTGATTACATTAGTTATGTAAAATATTCTATTACTCTTAATACTTACCCATGCAACTTGTATATATTTGAATTCAATTATAATAAAGATAATACATCCGTCCCAAACTTTATTTGTATGTTTCCTATAATTTTATATGGTATCAGAGCATTGCTCCTAAGATCAAAGCAAAAAGAGAGAGGAGATTTCTTGAATATGTCAAAAGTCACAATTACCTCACTTGGTCGTGAACCATGCGTAATGCACTTCAAGTCAAGAGTAAAATTCATTGATAGGACTATTCAAAAATCGAAGGAAGGTGATCCTTTCTATGAGCAGTGGGCAATAGTAATTCCATGCTTATTACATCGATATTTATTTCCTTAGAGAAGGACCTACAAGTGAGTGTCATCTATGTTGATGCTGCAAAGATTTCTGAGATAATCTATAAGAACGATACTCGCAAGGCAATGAAATAAGGATTCATCAACTTAAACCTAAAATATGATTACTCAAACAGGAGTGAATGACTATATTAGAGTATTACTCAAAATTAAAAGGCCTCTAAAATGAACTCAAAAATTATATTGACATTCCAAACTGCACCTGTGGGGTGGCAATGGCAAAGGATATGCAAAGGATATACAAAGGGAAAAGGAGCAGGCCCACCAATTCCTAATGGGCTTCAATTCAGAGTTTGGGATCGTACATTCCAATATTTGAAGCACCGAGCCTATGCCTTCATTAAATAAGATCTACTCTATTGTCGTTAATGAGGAATGACAAAAACTTATATCTCGTGCTAATGAAACAAGTCATGAAGCTGCAACCTTCTTAGCCACAAATTGGAACCAGGAAAGAAGGTTGCTTTGTGATCACTGTGGAAAAGATGGATATACTAAAAAGCATGCTGGCAATTAGTTAATTGAATGCCCGACTTGTTGGGATGAGCAGCGAAAACATAAGAATAAAATTACTCTTCTAGGAAGTGGGTTAGGGTGCATGATAGGTGGAGAGAGAGGCAACAATCACAGCCTAATAGCTCAACATGACCATGTGGTTCAAACTACAAGCATGTCAATGACTGTGCTATACTGCTAATCACAGACTGCTTAATCTGACAGTCTAACACAATAAAAATCAATGCCCATAAAGCTGGGCTGGAGTGCAATCAATGTCCAGGTCGGGCTCCAACTATGTCTCTACCCACAGATCGGGTTAGAATGTCATGGCCTATGCTGTGAAAGTAGAGGAGGCGAGTGGGAAATCAATTCCAATTCAAGGCCTTTCTACAAGCCAATTTCAACGACTACTCAACATTATCGGTACTGATGATCATATGAATGAACCACTATTCGATAAAGAATTTTCCTTTATTTTTAAAGGAGCTCACTGGATAATTGCCACAGTTGCCTCAATGCGCGTGATCGGATGTGCAAAGTATTGAACCATCTAGTGAAAATAAATAAGCCTTTTAGAGTTTATATCCAGTGTGGAGATTTGGTCCAAGCAACCCATATTGGAAAAACTGTTCTTGGGGGCAATTTCATCTTAAATAATGTTCTTTTGGTGCTCAATTTCAACTGTAATGTTATATTGATAGCTGAGTTATTAAGTGACCTGAATTGTAATATAATATTTCTCTCAAATTTTATTTCAGTATAGGGTGGGTGAGAGAGTAAGAGTATACTATCTTTGTTGTGTGGCTTCGGCTTCTTTGAACTTCGCGTATCATGCTTTTGACGATGAAGAAATTTGACACAGAAGACTAGGTCATTTGTCACAACAAGTAAATCCTAAGGACATCGGTATATTTTTAGGAGAAGCATGTGATAAAGTTTGTGAGATTTATTATCGAGCAAAACAAACTCATTTCAAATTTTCCAAAAGTTTGAATAAAGTTTCACAACCATTTGATTTGATCTATTGTGATTTATGGGACTCGTACAGAATTCCTTAAATATATGGTGTACGATATTTTATTATCATTATTGATGATTACAATAGGGGATTATGGCTATATTTATTATGTGAGAAATTAGATGCTCAGAGATATATCATAAATTTCTATAATTTAATATGCAATCAAGTTGACAAGAGCATTAAAGGCATTCATAGTGATAATGTGCTTGAATTTTTATCAAGAAATTTGCAGGATTATTTTATGGAGAATGGCATTGTGCACCAAATGTCATGCTCAACCATTGATATCTATGATTGAAAGATTTTCACAAGAGAGTTCTCTAGATTTTCACCTTCCATCTCTTTTTATTTTTGTGAGTAAGATGGCGGTGTGTCTTGGGGTTGTTGCACCTTTCGTTTTTATAATCCCTTATTGCTGAATCATCCTCTTCTACTTCTTTGTCAATGTACACTCCTCATTTATTAAATTCCATTTACTTCTATGATCTTCTCAATCTCTTTGAAAAACTTTTAACCACCGCTTTAACGTCATGCCATCAATCCTGCTCCATAGAGCTTCGTTTATTCTAAGATACTCCATCAGCCAGAGCTTTCACTTTGATCATAGAGAGATAGCAGTAGGAGTATAGTGGTAGCTTAGAGAGTAATTACATTGAGTGATTTTCAAGAAATTTGGAGTCTCAACTAAGGAGAAGAGAAAGCTCTCAATGAAGGAGAGAAAACGGTTCGAAAAACCTGACAAGAGCACAAATGCTTGACAATTTCCAAGCAAATAAAGTGTTTGGCATCTAATTAAAAAAAAAAAGACACTTACTAGTTTTTCTCAGTAAATGTGGTGCATTGTAGTGAAAGAGGAAATACAAAGGATCAAACTTCCATGGACAACTCTCAACAGGAATTCACTCGTTAGTTTTAATAATACTAAAACTCAAACATAAAGTTTCCTAGATTTGCTCTTATGCTATTATTGTAAGTAAAATGTTTGTGGAATTTAAATCAATGAAATTTCCTCAAGTATTACCTAAATTTGCTTTTATGCCATTATTGTAATATAAAATATTTATGAAATTTAAATTTATGTCATTATTCCGATGAAAATGTTTGTGTAATTTAAATCTTATGTGATTATTGTAGCATAAGATATATATATATAATTTAAATTTATGCCATTATTTTATTATTTTAATGAACTGATCGGTTTGCATTGTAAAAGGAGTCGTACAAGTAATTGGACCGGACTGGTAAACAGTTCTCGATTCAATTGGTCAACCGGATTGTCCGGTTTGGCTTTTAGAACTATGATTTGTGCTCCTCCAAAAACTTTTCTCGCAATAGACAATGATAAAGAAACATCAACTCCCAACCCAGAATACCATGATGACACATTCATTCAGGACTAATCAGCCCTTGCTTGTATCCTGGCTGCCAATGACAGCAACACCAGCTGTACTCTTATTAGCGTGACCTCGGTAAATAGGTGTGGGAGCACTATGGCATCGTTTGACTCATAAGCCGCACACACCGTGTAACTCCTCAATTATTTCTTATTGTTCTTATTTTTCTTATATAAATTCAATTATGCCACATGCTTTGATTGTGATTCCGTCATGATTGACATCGGTGAGGACGTATTGGAGGTGAAACAGTTGAATTCCGGATAAAGAGAATTTAATACAGTTGGTACTGCTCTCATTTTGTGACCTAGAGGTCTTGGATTTAATCTTGCCCTTGTGACTTCTTGTGTCGCTTTTGTCCTCTCTTCTTTCCATCCATTCTATGTCTATGCGCCTCCTCTGTGCACCGAAAAAAAAAAAGTTGAATTCCAGTTTAGGCAATACCATCTAAGAATAAAAGTTTTGTTTTGCTATTATTTGTCACATTATTATTTCCATTTTTGTGAAAACTTGGGAAAGAGCCATGAACAAATTAGGATTCAAATATGTCAAATTCATCGTAAGAAAAGACATTTTATCTGTATTGAGATTTTTTTTTGTTAATATTGAGATGACAGGTTGTGATAACCCAATACCAATATGCCTAGATGGATTTAACAGGGGTACATTTTATAACTCGACTTGCTAGTGCGCCTCGATTAGATCTAAAAGCTACATTGCTTATCTTATAACCTGAATTGGATCTAAATACTCTTTTGCATATTCACCTCTTAGATTGGGCTTAGACACATCTTGATCTTACAACATATCTTGTTTTGAGCTTAACTATAATTGAAGATCAAATGGAATTAGATTATTGAATTAGGCATACAAATTGGCCAAGATTACATAAAACATCTAAAGGCCTATGATGAATTTGGATTGGGCTATGAAGTCTGATATAATTACTTGGATTTAGGCCCAAAGTGAAGCCCATTTCCAGCCCAGCTCTGCTTTGGACGAATTTGTGAATTGGATAATGATATATTTAGGGAAGTGGTAGAAAGTATTTGGGGAAAGAATTAGCAAAAAGTCAAAAAAAGAGTTGTGTAAGGGTGTGGTGACACCTGTCCTATGACTCAGCTAGCTCTCCTTCCTCAGACAAATATAGCTCACCTTAATCACCATTTGCAGCCATGGAAGCAAACAATATAGAGAGAGAGAGAGAGAGATTGCAGGTGGAAGAAGAGATCTGAAAGCCTTGCATGTAAGTTGGTTTTCCACAGTTTAAACACCAATATTCATTAGCTTTGATGTTTATTGATGTTACCTAAGATCATTGTTAGCTTAAGTAGGTGGTGATTAGTTTATATAAGTCAGTTATTTACTTCTTTGAATTGGTATAGCAGTATTGCTATTGATTGAAGGATCAATGGTATTCTAGAGATGTATTTGAACATGTTTTCAGCATCATTAGAATGATGTGATGAATATTTTAATGTGTGTGATTTAGTTAATTGATCAATGATGTTTGCTAATCTGCCATGTTTAAGTTATTGTGATTAGAGGTTAATGAGCATAATTAAGTTTACTTAAGCATGATTAGCATGATATTGTATGCTTTGTTGTTGTGTTAAGGTTTAATTGGTGTAACTAGAAAGTACCAAGCTTGGTTAGTGACATTCGATTACTACATTGCAGAGTTTTATGAGATGGCTTAGGTGGTCATAAGCTGGATTAGCATGATAAGACAAGTTTAATTATTCTTAAGAACTGTGCTTAAGCTCCATTAAGCTTGCTGAAGATGATGATCCATTTTGGATGGGTATGTGAATGGGGCATATTGCTGACATTTCTTTGATTCCCATAAGAGTGGGATATATTTAATTGACATGAATGTGCAACATTAATATGTCACATGATCGGGCTATATAAGTGCCTAAGTGATTGAAGCATCCATAGCACGCAAGCATATGCATATCCCGCAAGGGACAAATTATATGAATATCCCTCAAGAGGGATGTCCCGGAAGGGACGAATGGCCACTGATCAGTTGGTATATGTTATAAGAAAGTTGATACAGAAGGTTCCCATGAGGAACACGATGATATGATCCCGGAAGGGATGAATGGACCACTGATCGGTTGGTAATGTTTACGATTACCCGGAAGGGTCCACTGGCCAGTCGGTTACGTGCATGCATCCACAAGGCTAATAGGTCATTAGATAGTTGTTGAATATTGCACTCACTCATGGTTCCACTAAATTATATGATCTTGCATAATCAAGTTATATTGTTGCCTGTGCAAACCTATATGGTGCCCACAAGTAAGTATGAATACTTCCTGGTGGTTGAATGTTGCTTCTATTGTGAATTGAAATGATTGTACCAAATAGCTTTCATTGTAGTTGATGGATTTTATGTTTGAACTATGGATTGTCAACTTACTGAGCAATGCAAGCTCACCCTTTGATTTTAACATCTCAGATCATAAGAGTTGAAGTTTGGGACTAGGAGCGGTGGATATACCTAGAAGTGTTTTTGAAGTCGTTCGTTTGGATAGAAGGTACATATAGTGATCAGCCATGGTGATCCTTTTGGATAAGTCTCTTCAAGGGTCTACATAGGATGTAGGACATGAATATGGACTTAATTTCAAGTCTTGTACACATGTAAATGCAAGTAAAAGAGTTGTAATAACAATTGAGTTTCTTATGGTATAGTTTGCTCTGAATGATCAAGTACGAGTTGTTTTAATCGGGCATGAAAAGAATAGGGTTAATTCGGTGCACTACAGTATTTTAAACGAGTCACACGCTTACACAACCTTATTTGATCAATCATGATTGGTCATGGCCACGAATCAAGTCACGGCTTGATTCGGGTCGTGACACAGGTGCCGATTGTGCAGGTTTCAAGTGAGATCGGGAACATCTTTTGCCCATCCACTGAATAATGTCAAAGCAAGGCTTCATGTTTCACGGGTAATTTTTTTTATTTGTACCATGCAACATTTTCAGACTAGCCAAAACGCACCTGGAGACAAGTTTGACGGGTAAATTATTCTTTTTAATTTTTGTATTTGTTCGGAGTAATAAAATCTTTTTTACTTTTTATTTTTTCATTTGAGTAGGTTATGGTGGCTTTTTCTTAATACGTTCTTTGAGTTATGAAATGTGAAATTTTTGCTAGAATATTATCTTAAATTATTTTCTATATGTTCTTTGAGGAGGCTGATTTTGCAGCGCTCAAGTCGGAGGCCATTTTTATTAGAAAAGCAATAGAGGAGATAAGAGACCAATTTACATAAATCTTATATGATCGGCATGCTTTGATCCCGATTTGCTACCTCCCTTTTCCATTTGTATTTGATGCATCAATTAAATCCTGTTTAATTAATTCAAATACTTTCATCATTTCTTTCAATTAACGTTTAGCAATATTTTTTTTTTCGTTTCAAAAAATACTCGACGATGCTCAACGCGTAGTTCGCGGATCATTTACTAGTATTTTTATATTAAAAATTGTGGGTCGGAAAAAATCGCATCGTTAGCACTTAGTTATCCAGCACTTTAAATGGCTGTCTGTCCTGAAAAAATCGATCCGAACAAAGTCGGCCATGATAATTTATATTAAAAAAATGAAAAGAAATAAGAGGTGAAAATTTTAATAGCACCAATAAAAAAATGATTTTTATAATTAACGCCATTTTATACCACTTTTAAAAATTAACACCACTGTATAAGGAAGATTTTAATTTTTTCCAAAAATTCCACAAACCCCATCACATTTTTCCCCTCCATCTTGCCCTATTTCCCAAATCCTCTCTTCCCTCCTCCATTCCTTCTGCCTCCAGCATCTCTCCGACGTCCTCCTCACTTCGGCGTCCTCTGGCACCCTCCCTTCGGCATCCTCCTCCCTCCGGTCGCCCCGACGCCGCCGAAGCCTCAACAAT
This sequence comes from Lagerstroemia speciosa, assembly GCA_037672795.1. Lineage (NCBI taxonomy): Eukaryota > Viridiplantae > Streptophyta > Magnoliopsida > Myrtales > Lythraceae > Lagerstroemia > Lagerstroemia speciosa. Next base: position 3,574,077 of record CM075306.1, read on the forward strand.
CAACGATTGACTCACCGACACTTCGACACCCGACGGCTCGATGCTCGGTGAGGAAAGGCTCGAGCAAGGGCGGCTCAGTGAGCAGGGGAAACTCGGGTTTTGGGCTAAAAGGTTGAAGTGGCTCGGTGGTTGAAACAACAAAGGACTAGGCTCAAGCGTCGGGGCGTCGGCCGATCTAGGCGTCGTCCGATCCGGGCATCGGGAAGGGGCAACAATTGTTTAAAGAGGAATGGCAAAATAAACATTTACTCAAATTTGGTACTATTTTTAAAATTGGTTATAAAGTAGTATTAGTTGTGAAAAGTGGGAGAATAAAAATATTATATTTGGTTATTAATACAAAGAAACAACCCAAAACATTATACGCGTACCTACCCTATTTGTTTATGTACATACAAAAACAAATACATACACATGCATATACATGCACAACATGAAAAGAACAGAGAAGGGTTCTCCCGTGGGGTAGGCCGGAAATCCCTTGTTTTCCGTTGGTTAAAATATTCTCAGAAAATTCCTCTTTCTTCCACGCAATCTCAGCCCCCCTCTCCCTCTCCCTCTCCCTCTCCTCTTAACCTTTTCTTCTCCTTCGGCCGCTTCGGCTTACGAATTCCCTTCAACGAGAAGGTTTGCTAGTCTCTGTTTCCTCCGTGTCGTCGTCTCCAATCATATTCCTCGTATCCTCTCTATAGCGTCCGATTGCCTCTCTCTTTCGATCTTTATTCATTCAACCGGTCGCAAAAACCCTTCTCTACCCTCTCGGCGGCGCGCTCTGACGGCCGGCGCCTCCTTTTTCGGCGAATACCGGGGCCCGCCAGAGCTTCTGCTGCGGCAAAGCTGATCCTCCCGCTATCCTTTCTGTATTCATCCAGTCGTTATCTCAATCTTTGACGACGAAATAAGCTCGTTCTCATCAGTAAGTCGTAGAATTAGACTCCTATTCCTCGTTGTTGGTGGTTTTTATCGCTTCCTTGTTCTTTGGCAGAATTTTTTTTCCTTATCCGGAACCTCGAGATTTTGTTTTCTGGAGTAGTTTGGGTGATTGCTTACGTGAAGGTTTTCACAGTTGAATTAATGATTGAAGTGATCGACTGAAATTGGGTAACCATTTGGGCTACAGTTTGAGTGCCCTAAATTGGGAGTCTTCTTCTCCTAAAGCTTCAAGTACCGATTGAACTGAAATGTTGTTGGTCGATTCTACCGCAAAGGGTCACTTTGGATTTCAATTGGTTCACGGCTTCTCTTTATAATTGTCTAAGTTAAGTTATATTTTCTGCTAATGATGTTTTTTGGTGGCTAGTGATAGTTATACTGAACGATGAGTGCTGATAGGGTGTTTTTTTGTACGGTTTTGGATTTGGATATTTAGTGTCACAAGGTCATGGATATCATGCTCAAATTTCGACAAAGATACCTTCCATATATTGCATTTTTTTGGGAGATGAGCACCTTTTAGAAATTCGTGAGTAATTTACAGATATTGATTGAATGACTGAAATTGGAAGTAGATGCTGTATATAGCGTCACAATATCTTTCAAGCCAATGTTATGTTCATCTGGATGGAAGACCCTACAATAGAGATAGGAAATTGCAACCGCAATGACTTTAGGAGTACCCTTGTCCTTGTTCATGGCATCCTAACTTGCTTCTCTTTGGTTAGTACTTTGCTGAAGAGGCATGTTAGGGTGGGCATATCACAAGCTATAATTTTGCTCAAGATATGGCTGTTATAATGTGAGGAGTCATGACATTCACCCAGAAGAAAAGGGAATGGATAAGGCAGATTGTTGTGGATAGCTAAAGCGAGCCATCCTCTAGATTGTTTTCAGTGGTAGAGGAGTTGCCCGTGAAATAACCTGTCTAGAAAAGACACGTTTGACAGTTCTGTAGAGTATTATAAACTACCATTCCATTGAGTGAAGGTGAAGTGCTGCATGTTATAAATGTTTTATTGCAAGCTTTCATGGTGCAGAGAATCTCAGATACACTTTATTAACTAGATAGTTAAATTGGCAAAATCTTTCCTTGATCAGGTAATATGATAAGGATTGGATGTCTGTCAGTAGATTATGACAAGTTTTGTCTGACAATATGTGGAGGATAGTTTAATCGAAAGGTTTAGGTTATGCACTAGGTTATTACAATATACTATCTGAAGCCTCTTGGTCTTAGAATGTATAAGTTAAGTTTACTGCTCACATTTGGCATTTCCAATGAACAGCATTATAGTGTGCCAATCCAATTAGTTAAGGTGAAGTGCCTCACGTTTCAGATACTTTTCTGCATTCTTTCCTGTTATGGATTATTGCAGACATATTTTACTGACCATGTAGATAAATTGCAAAATTCATGATACAAAAATATGTAAATTGTAAAAGGCTGAGCATCACATTTTTGGGAAATTGTGCAGCTTGCTGTTAGTTCTACTTCATGTCCTGTTATTATTTACTCCACACTCTACTTTCTCTCCTAGGATAATAGTAGCAGCCTTTTTCTCTTCCTTTTCGAGGAGGTGATTAACATCCCCAACAAGCTGATAAGAGAGCTTATTGTATCAGGGGATTGACTTTTGATGTTATTTGACTGTATATGGAAAGGTATACTTGATCAAAGGATCTTATACTTCAACATTTGGTTCTGATTTCATTATATATTTGAATTCGTTTCTTTGTCGTACTATTATATGCCAATGGTAGTTGGATGTTTTTCTCTGATTGTTATTTGAATTCTTATTAGACAGTATGTGCTTGCTATGTGATAGCAAACTATTGCTTTGGTTACCCCTTTTTATTTTCGGGTAAAACTCCTGCATCTTTCCCTTCCAAAGACATAATCTAATGTACTTGTCTAGTTTTTTGAGCTCACTCCAATATGTTCCTTTGAAAAACTGTTGCTTTTGTACCGTTTCTTTTTGTGTTTTTTTTTTCCCTTTTGCTGGTGGCTGTTTTTAAGAATCAATTTCTTTACTTGGTCAATATCTATCAATGGTGAAGAGTTTACATAGTACTGAATTTCTTCTTGAGTGTAGATTAGTACTTCTGCCACGTGGTTTCATGAAGAATATCTTTGTTTTACCACTGATAGAACCCAAATCTTTACGTGAAATTTGGATGATGTGCTTTGTGCTTCATCCCCTTTTGTTAAGCTCCTTTTTGCTTAATCTGACAATGCCCTTTTTTTTTTTTATTTAAAATGTTGTGGTGCTAAACTTGTTAAAAATAAACCTCTCTATAGGCCAGTCACTGGTGTTTATGCTTTCCTATACTGAATAACATAACAGGTAGCACATGTAGTGCATTATTGGTTATATGATGAAATATTTTCCTGTTTCAGGTCTCAGTTCTGATCCACAATTAATGTGGGTAATGGACTGGCCGTATTTGCCTACTGGACCTAATTGTGAATGATGTTCACTGGTGGTCAAAAGCGCCCTGATATTTCCAGCATATTTAGATTGAACTGGCGTGGTGATTCCTCTTTGACCACAGGTTTACTTAAAGATGTGCCCCCTGAGATTGAACTGTCTGAGTATGGAAGGATTCCAAGTCCTGGTAGTGAAAGTCCATCAGCACTTCTCAATGGTGAAAGTTTGAATGTGGAATCTATTTCTGACTTGGATTTGTTTTTTGAGAGGCTTTATAATTACTACTGTGAGAAAGGGCTTTGGTGTATTATCATTAAGTGGATTGTTGAGCTGCTCAGTCTGGGTTTTACCATATGTTTCTCTGGATTTTTCTTGCTATATGTTGATTGGGATGGGCTTCGCAGTGCAAAGTGTGGCATCGATGCTGTGGAGTCAGGAATCAAGCCCTGTGATCTGGCTAAAGAAGCTCTTCATGAGCACCCTTTGAGCCCACTAACAGTAAACAAAGCTATCATTGTTGGATATCTGGGGATATTCTCAATTTATTGGATGTTCTGTTTCTTGCGGTTTTTTGCTCAGTTAAAGGATATTCTTGGTATTCGTAACTTCTATTACAACAGGTACTCCTTAAATATTCTATTTATTGAGATTCTTGGTCAACTTTTAAGTTTAGGCTGATTCATTCATTAGAATTCATTGTACAATTATTCAAAACACTAACGAGAGGATTACTCAAAGTTGAGCCTTTTGGTTTTTTCAGACTCCATGTTACGGACAATGAAATCCAAACCATGCCATGGGCAACAATCCTTGACAAGGTTGTCAAGCTGCAAAGTTTACAAAAACTATGTATTGTGAAGGATCTCTCAGCCCATGACATAGTGATGCGCTTGATGCGAAAGGAAAATTACTTGATTGGAATGGTCAACAAAGCAATACTTGCATTTCAAATATCACCATGGGTCCCTGGTGCTGGACCTGCTGTGAATAGTTCTGATGGAAGGCAGCGGAGGCTGTTTCTGACGAAGACGTTAGAGTGGACTTTAAATTGGTGCATCCTTCAGAGCATGTTTGATCGGTAATTGAAATTTCACTAAGCTATGATGTCATGTATTGGCTTCTAAAATGGTTTTGGATTTCTCATTTGTAGTTACTATTTACTTTTTACAGCACGGTTGCACAAAATTGACAGTAGATGTTGAACTTATTAGGGGTTACATGTGCCTCTGAAATTGAAATTTTGTCTTGCTTGAATTTTTACATTGGTAGCGCTTTGGGTTGCACTTGAGGAAGAATTTGGGTAACCAGAATGATCATGATGGTTCACTCGATATTGAAATGAGAAATTCCTTTTTGGACTGAAGTGGTTTCAAATGTAACTGGAGTAACTCAGTTTGCAATTGTTCTGATATTCTTTTAATTCATGTGTATGTTATTTTCTCTGATTTTGACAATTTTTTATGTGTTGTTGTGTGAGATATCATTTGACTTTAAGACTTTTCACTTTCTAGAGAGATGATAAAACTTTTGAACTGGTTGCCAATGGTATCTACAGGAACTTTTGTGTTCAGAGGGACTTCATTTCTAACCCAAGGGCATTAAAGAAAAGGCTTGTGTTGGTTGGACTCATAATGCTTTTCCTGTCTCCATTTCTTGTCATCTTCATGCTTGTATATCTCTTCCTGAGACATGCCGAACAATTCTACAATCATCCAAGCACTGCGTCATCACGAAGATGGTCAAATCTGTCGAGATGGATATTTAGGGAATTTAATGAGGTATTACAGCTATCTGGTCGGCACAGACATATCTTTTGAAAGCTTTTTTGCTTTCAATAATGGATTATCATGATTTGTGCTCGCTTAGTAGAAAAGTTGTGGTATGAAGATACCAATAGAAACAAGCAAAAAAAAAGAAATTCTTGGAGGAACTAGTGTTTTAAGTTATTATAGAGCACATGGACAATTATCTTGCTGCTTTTCAGACGTAATTGTTTAATCTCTAGAGATTTTTGAATTTATTTTGATGTTACTTGACTTTTTTCTTTTTATTTTGAGAAGTTTTAATCAGATCATAGTCAATCTTGACTCTGCAAATATGTGTTGTTGGTGGTTGGAGATCCACGAATTTGATAGTTAAACATAGTTCAATGAAAATATTTCAAATTCTTTTCCTGGGCCTGTGAGTTCATTTTTAGCTAAATCAATGTTATCTTGGTAAATTTTTCTTCATTCTATAATAATTATTCTGATCTACTGCACTCATCGACCTTTGGCAGGTTGATCATTTGTTCAGGCACCGTATCAATAGCAGTGTGCTGCCCGCCTCAGATTATTTAAAGCAGTTCCAATCGCCTATTGTTTCTATAGTGGCAAAATTCATCTCCTTTGTCTTTGGAGGATTTGCTGCTATTCTCCTCATAATCGCGTTTTTTGAGGAGTCTCTGCTGGAGGGCCATGTAATTAAGCTTCTCTTGCTCTATAAAATAAGAACTCCTGGAAACTATAATAACTTGTTTGCACTATTATGAGGCAGTATAAAAAGTCTTCTGAAATCCTCTAGTTCTTCTAATAAATAACCGAATATGCTAACATAAATGAATTTTTTCATGAAGCAATTCAGTTAGAAAATACTTTCTAAAAAAACTGGCCTTCTATCCTAAATAGGATTTGAAGATTTACATTTGAATGTTTTATGATTTTTCAATTTCATTTTCCTTGTCTTTCAAATAGTGCATGATAGGAAATCATATTAGAGAGATTTTAAAGGAGCAATCCCCTTCTTTTACATAGGTACACGGTGATTTGAAACTGGAGTAATGATGAAAAAGTAAATGATGAAATTTGAGCTTTTTTCTGCACCATGAGGCTTCCTATGTGTATTGATTATTTTTAAATTTGTAAGCTTTGCAGATATTTGGACGCAATCTTTTCTGGTATGGAGCTATTTTTGGTACAATCACTGCCATCAGTCGTGCTGTGATTACGGACGAGCTTACGGTACTTGATCCTGAAGGGACAATGTCTTTGGTTGTCCAGCACACTCACTACATGCCAAAGAGATGGCGTGGCAAAGAAAACAGTGAGGCAGTTCGAATAGAATTTGAAACTTTGTTTCAGGTACTTATTTACATGCCTCTTTGAAACTGAAGGGACGTTTTGTTAGAGGTAAAATGTGTTTAATAACAATGTTTACCAATTTCAGAAGTGTTTTATAATGTTGCTTCAAAGATATTCTCGAAACAATTCTTAAAAACTTGTATTGGAGCAATATCCAGCGACAATTTTGATTGCTTTTAAGATAGACCTGACAACGAAAGAACCTCTTCAATGCCTCTGAAGCTGACTTCCCTGGAGACTGTTATGACTTCTAGATGACATCATCGGCAACCTTTGGGCTGCCTTGATGACTGTTTAGGACAATGTGGCTGGGTCCTCTTCAAGTTGACAATGTGGGCATTATTGCACTACTATGGGCTGACATCACTATTGACACCCATGGCCCCTGGGTCCATCTCGGCCAATGCTGAGAAGCAGAAATTTGCAATGAAGTTAAGAAATCTACGAAGTGCTACTGTTGCACTTACTATATCGAATCATGTGAAGTTCAACTTAAATACATTGTCCAATGTGTAGGAATATCTTCAGTTCTTTCTGCTTAGCCAACATTCTTATTACCATTTGTCAAAACCCCTCAAGTTGAACGTCTAAATTCGTGCTCCATGATTCTTCACATTTGACGATTTGGAGTAATTCATATGTATGCTGCGATGTGCAGTACACTGGAATGATATTACTGGAAGAGATGGCCTCTATTTTCCTTACTCCTTACTTGCTAATGTTCGTTGTCCCGAAGGTAAGCGCTTTAATCTTCTAATAGAGTACTTGTTTCTTGTAGCATAGTGCAGGCTGAAGTTTGTAGTTCCTTCTGCAGAGAATAGATGACATTTTGCAATTCATCGCCAATTCCACAGTACATGTTGAAGGTGTGGGTCATGTTTGCAGGTATTCCATTTCTGGATATTCTTCTTAAGAGGCCTATACTATACTATTTATTTTGTTTATTTTCAGATTATATATGGATACAAGTGTTGAGGTGCAGCTTGATTAACATAATAGTTGCCTTTTCCTTGTTTGGCTTCATTACAGTTTTAGTGTGTTTGATTTTCAAAATCACGGGAACAGCAATTATGGCTCACCTCATAAATCATCTCGCAGCCAGAGGAGCTCTCAGGGCAAGATGGAGAAATCATTTTTGAGGTGTAGCAGTTATCCTTGCATTGCTTTTAGGTTTTCTCATAGGGCAGACTTTGAAATGATTCTTTGATTGCTGCTAACGAGCATTTGGCTAAAAGTGGGATAGACCATCATGGTCAAAAGAATTGACCAAACCGCTCTCCGTGTAAAAATTTCAAAGAAAATATGTTCCATTTAATTAATTTATTTCTGTTCTCATTCGCGATGCTCAGCCACTGGCCTATTGGGCAGCTGTGGGCCACAGGCTTACTATGCATTATTGCTCATGCCTTTTCTAATTGATGATTGTTTGGTTCCGCAGCTTCCAGAGCAGCTACCCTTCTTGGGAGCCCGATTCTCAGGGGAAGCAATTCCTCTCGAACCTCCGATCTTTCAGGGACCAAATGCTCCAACAGCGTGGCCTCAGACCTTCGCAGTCACCCCCTGGAATGTGGTGTGGCGATCCCAATCTGAGATGCTACACAGATCGGAACAGCGTTTACTCACGGGGGATCCAACAGGATGCTCTCAGAACCGGGGCCCACTTGGGCTCCCTGTGGCTCGTCGACATTGATCAGAGGAGCCATCCGTATCTTATAGACTGGTACTACACATCTGGCAGACGTCAAAGTGGAGGCAATGCGAATCAAGTGATAGAAGAAGATCCTATGCAAGATGTGGTATCCAGGCAGCATCCGGAGGAGTTCTGGACCCCTCGAGACTTTGCTCAGGACGAGGTGAGATTTGAGGATTTCTGGCGAAGAGAGGAAGGTAGCACCATGGATCGATCACAGTCCCACCCAGGGGCTTCCAGTTCTGCTGCACCTTCATCGTTTCGAGGGGGCCCGTTTCAGCCACACAAGCCTCTCGATTCAGTTCCTGCAGGTAGTATCCATTGGTGGGCTAGGGGTGGCCCAAATTTGACACAGGCTCAGACAAGCTTCATCGAGCCTCCTGAATTTGGTGCCTGTGGAACCGATAATTATCATTTTGAGAATCGATCGCGTAGAAGTCTAGAGGAGGAGGACGAGGAGGAGCAACAGTTAGACTGGAGGTTACCTCGGAGGTCGTCTCTTCTGCCACACTTAGAAGACGACATTGAGGCAGGTGATGTGAGTCTCCACTTTGATGATATCTATAGTAAACCGCCTGATGCCCCGCCGATAGATCTGCAGCCCACTGTTAGCTCAGGTTGGTGAAAGCCAATTGAAATTGGTCCTGAATTTCATTTTGGGAAAACCGTGGTTCGTGTTCAGACATTTGTGGAATGAACATGGACCTTCCACATTCTTTGTTGTACATAGCATTTTATCGTCTGATTTGATTTCGAGCTGATTCTCGGAATTTCAATTTGGCACATGGAATGCCTGAGGTTGAGGGGTCTGAGAAGAAATAAAGGCCTCCTTTCCTTTGGAGGTGTACACACTGCTGCCCGCAATTATAACATCCCTCCATTCTTCATTGTATGTCGGCGGTCTCATTGTATACTTCTGAATCGCAAGTGCGAAAAATTATTTGGTGAAATTTCGTCCAGGCCACGGTTCTGAACGTTAGGCTCCGGTTCCATGGACCTGGTTTCATGGAGGCATGGAACCGTTTTTGAACCACCACTTAGATGATTCAGAGATAGTTCGGAACTAGATAGTTTCAGTTTGGAACCACGGTTTTGTTTGATTTGGGACCGACATTCGCAATTTTTCGGTTACAATTTGAAACTGGATGGTTTGATAAATTTTTATTTTTATGATAATACATAAATTCATTAATCCCCTTTAAAACTTTTTTTTTATTTAAATTTTGGGTTCCAACCTGGTTGCGGTTCTTACAAAGGGTGGAACTGGATTGGAACTGTCTCCCTCATGATTCCGGGCCGGTTTAGACCTAGTTCTGCTTTGGTTCCGGTTCAGAACCGGCTCGTGACCAATACTACCGTGAATAAAAGACTCCAGCGAACTGGAATACATTTGGCACAAAAATTTAAAAAAAGGGTACAATAATTTTGTAAAATGTATATATTATCAAATTCTCTTTAACGTCAAATTTTCTCTAATGTCGCTAGTTCTTTCAAATGTCAAATATCAACAAGAATCGGTCTGATAATTCATGGTAGATCACCATCCTGCTGATTTACTCCATTCTGTAGTATTTCGAAATCAGACTTTACAATCACTGAACTCCACTGCTCATCAATGGCCATTTGACAACCATCCCTTGGAGCTACCGCTTCAGCAACAAGCACCACCTTAGCATAATGGACCACTCTTCCTATCCCCTTCGCCAGCTCCCCGTTACAATCTCCCACCACAGCACACACTCCCTGCTCTATTCTCTGCTTGATTCCATGCAGCATCACAATTAAGTTTCAACTGACTCCTTCATGGTCTTCTCCATTGCCCATCACTTGTTTATCGAACTCCTTTCTGACATGAAACTCTTTGACCTTTCTGCTTGATCACAGACCATCTGTTATACTCTTCAATCACCATTATAGATTTGGGAACCACCTGTAGTGGGGGTGGAACCCTTCTCCCATAAGCAGCTTTGCACCTTCCCTTAGATGCTACTACTTACCACTTCCTTTTAAATTACGACTGCCAAATATGTGTTTCGACCATACATCAAACCTTGTTATTGCTGCAACATTCACCTTCAAATCCGTAGTACCAAACCAAAAACAACTAGGCCACTCGCACAACAACAAAGCATGTACGACTGTTTCCAATTGATCACAAAAAGGGCAGTCTCTACACTGCAATATGTGCTTCCTCTTCAGATTGTCAAACACTGGGAGTACATTCATGGAGGCTCTCCCAAGGAAATTCTTTATCTTCTCTTAGCAGTCAATCTTCCACACATTTTTCCAGGCAGCAGTATTAGTAACAAAAGAAGATTTAGGCTCATTATTAAAGAAAAATACAAACAACTAAACAATATAAGTTGATTGAGACGATTAAACATTTCTTACCTTTAAGAAAGGTCTCGGATTTGAGTCTTGTAAATAGAGAAAATTCATGTTAGTATAGCTTTACCATCTTATTGGATAGACCCAGCTTTAGCATGAATTAATTAGAGTTTATTAGACTTCTGGATATTAGGTAGTATTGAAAAAAATGTAAAACCCCTGTTTTATCTTCTTCCCCTTCATTCCTCTTCCATTTATGATACAATGCATTGTCGTCGTTTCGGTCTCCCCTCATTCTTCTTCTTCTGCCACCGCTCGAAGCATTAGTAGAAGCAGAGACAGACTGGCTAAAGCTTAGCCCAGCTCCTTGTGGTCGCAGGGCTTCTCTCTTAGTCCTTGATGCTCAACCTCTCCTTCCTTCTTCTCTTCCTCTTCATCTCCTTTTAACTATTATCTTATCCAATCAGGAAGCAGTTTTGGATTTCAAGGGAGTTGGCCCTTGTCGATGGCCAGTACCCTTTCAATCGGGATCACCAGGAACCCACTAGATTGTTTGGCAAACCCATTTGAAGGGATGATTATCATTGGCGAGGGTTGCATCCCCTAAAAAACCAAGACCCATCTCGAAGGACTCGGGATTGAGCTCCGATCGATCTCAAAATAAGAAATGAAAAAGACGACTAGCTCAAATCAATCTTAGCAACTCCTTGAACGAACTGATCAATCAGATTTTGCTCTTCTTCTTGCTGTTTTAACCGGAAAAAAAGGAAGTTGTTCAATGACATGCATATCCAATAAGAAAGAAGCCTAATACCACCTAAGCAATGCTGAGCTGGCACATGTATACAAACAAAATTTACTATTTATATGTTTGATTGACTTGTTTTGATAGTTCGTTTTCTAAAGTGTTAAATTTTATAAGGGTTTTGCAACTGTGGGGCAATTTTTCCGATAGTATGTTGAGATGATTTGGATTAGGAAATAATGAGAAATTTTTAGGTGATCTTATTTTGTCATGTGATGTGAAAAAATATTAACTAAATTATGACAGATAAGTAAATCAGTGTTAATCATTCGAACAATTGTCATGATTAATACTAATCAAAAGATTTGATTGACTCTTTGTCACTATGTCATTGTACGGTATAACCAATTAAAATTTTTCCGCAAATAACACACTGTCAATCCTCGAATTTTTGTGTACCACTTTTGTCTTAATTCCTTATACTTATTATCCTCTACTTTTTACATTTTTACCACTTTAATCAACTGTTATAATTTTCTATTTAAAAATTTATTTTCATCCAGAAAATTATTTTTAATCATAATATGTTTTGAAAATTAAAAATGAGAATATTTCAAAATCTCAAGTTGATTGGATTAGGGTTGTGCACAAGTATAGAGTAGACTCGAAACCGATAAGAACGTACCAATGTGTAGATATTGATAAAATTTGGGTGGGTTCCCAGTAATAAAATAAGGACCCGGTCTATTCTGGTTCCGATTCCAATGAATAGAGTACCCAGAACTGGAACCTATTACATATTTATGCAATCTGTTTTAATCGTTTATAACTTTCTTATTTAAACTCCGATTCTCGAACCGTTTAAATCTTTGTATTCTTAGCTCAACAAACTGTCATTTGACATAGTAATTTTGTATATTTGATGAATTTCTCATGTTTAAAATATCATTGTAACTTAAAAATTAATAATAAATAATCATTAAATCTAGCGTAAACATTCTTAAAATTACAATATGATAAATAACTATACAAATAATGACAACAATAAAAATCTTTTAAACATGATATTTTATAATTATTAAATATGTGAAAATATCAAAAATTATTTGTATTATAGAGGTAAATAAATATGTTCTAATAGGATACCCGGAACTGTGGTATCTAATAGGTTCCAAGTAGGGTTCGGTTCCAAGATTTATGAACCGATCTTATATAAAGTAGGGTCCAAATACCATGAAAAATATAGAGTACCTAGTCCGATAACCCTTAAATCAGATGAGGGTTGTGGAAACGTTAATTTGGTGGCCACCACCTCCTCAATCAGGGTCACCAGCTGCCTTAGTGGCCGTTGGCGTAGGGCATGCTTTACCTTGAGAGCTGCCTTTGGTAATGCTCATAAGGCATTTGAGCCTTATCAAACCCTCCTTTTCATGGAAACTTGGAAAGTATTGTCTGTAACGGTATCACCACATGATCATTCCATTTTAGGGTTTTTCTTTCAATTTTACAAAAAAATTCCTAAACATTTAATTTGATTTTATTCATTGGTGTCATCATATAGGCACCGCCATGTAAATGTAGGGCAATCGTGTTCACGTCCCATTAATTCTATTTCAAGCTGGCACGCACACAATCATCATCGATGGTTGATCGTGATTTTTAATTTGAAATGAATGGCATGAAAATATCGGCCAATAAGTTGCTCGCAAGAGGAATCATGAGAAAGAAAGTTTGCTTTTCTCGAAGTATGATTTTTTCACAAGATCATGAAATCAAGGGTTAATTAGTCCGTGCAAAAAATAAAACATGTGCATGCCCTAACCAGGAATGGACAACGAGGCGAATACAACACATGTTATGACTACTTGCGCAATAGACATGGTTGGAAAAATTAAGTAATGTAAACATCAAAATCATTATGTTGGTGGTTGTTACATTTGGTGAAAGAATGTAAATGAATGGAATGGAATAAAATGAGTTTTATAGAATAAATTACAATAGCACAAAGAGAAATTTAGTAGTATATAAGTTTATTTTCAGAGGAATAGTGATTTAATATAGTTGTACCATCCTTAATATGAAATTAATTAGTTTTATATTCAATTTTTACTAAGACAGTCATGTCCCCCTTACAAATATGAAATTAAAAGGTTCTAAATTTGATTTTCACTTGAAAAATATATTATATTTTTATAAATATGAAAACAGGTTTTGAATCTAACTTTCACTAATAACATATTTTAGGCCTTTTAAATATGAAATTAAGATATTATAAATTCAATTTTCACTAGTGAAATGTCTCGTGACTGTCAAACTGAAAATTTTAATTTTTATTTAGAGAATTGGTTAAACTGAAAATCCATTCCAATCCGTGTAAGAGTTTGGTGAGTTCATGATTTGTACCAAGACATGTCGGAAATGGTGGGGTCCACTTGCCCAATGGCTTCCGAGACTACAAATATTGAATGTCTTCTACTCGCTATCTGCCTCGACAAGCCATCAAAAGAAGCAAATGCAATCACCCTTTCTTTACAATGAAAACCTTGGCAATCATGTTCAGCTCCATGCTTTGTTTACAGTGGAGTCCCATTTCCCGGACACAATGCGACGATAATCAAACACACCGAAACCAAAAGTCATTGGACGGATCTGTGAAATCAACGGCTTCTATCCTATAGCTCGAAATTGAGAGGCTGGACTGCATTTCTGGACCGTCGACCATTGTAGAATGAAAAGAGCGATCTTCGAACTTTGCGGCTATATCCTTCACTGCTCCCGCTGCTAATCTCAGCTTGGCTCTTACCTTGAATTGCAGCTCGAACCGACCTGTAAAGATGCCGGTCCGCTGCTGAATCCAAGGAGAAAGATCTTCTGATCATCGGTTGGACCATGGAGGAATCATCCTCCTTGTCTCTCAGAATATCGATGCACTCGTCGCCCATGCTCGAACCGTTCATGCGCTTGCTAGGGTTCAACTTTCGATACCTTGTCTGCCGACTCTGCCCTTCTCGCGAATAATTCCCCTCTTGTCTCTCGTTATGGAAAACTTCTTCCCTTTCCATAAGCTCAATCACGACAAAGTTCTCGTCCCCACCGAGGAGGGAGTCAGGATATGACCGGGGATCTTGAGGGGATGGGCTCGGGGCAAGAATTGATTCATTGCCAGTGCATCGGGCGGTGCTGCTGCCTGAAATGCAGGTCCGGCAGAGCGGGCAGTTTGCGTTACACCGGAGCCATATGTCAATGCAGTCCGAGTGAAAAGTGTGGCTGCAATTGGGAAGAGCCCTAAGCATTTCATGCTCTTGGAATTCATTCAGACACACTGCACACCCAGTGAAGCTGACCGGCCGTTCGATGTGGTGGCAATCTCCTCTTATGTAGTGAAACGTAGGGATTTGACGAATATCGGGCCCGTCAAGGCCTTGGTTCGCCCACGTTGCTGGAGAGAGCGCGATGAATGAATCTTCTTCTTCTTCTTCGTCTTCACGTTGAGGATGGAAGATGCCGCATAGCCACCCATAGATCAGATCCAGTCGGGGCCGGTTCGAACAGCATCCGATGCAGAAGGCACAGTAGCCGATCAGCAAGATTGCTGTCACGGCCGTGATCGGGATGACGACAATCAAGATCGGGAAAGCGGAGTCGGAAGTGTCGGGTAAATGTGGGCTGCTTCCCTTGACTGAGGAGATCACTTGAGCTGCCATGGGGAATCTTGAGTTTCCACACGAAATGAAATAATGAAGGAAGCGCTCGGGCAAACCCTAATATATGGGGGCAAGAATGCGGTTGTAAGAATTTGAACATTTTTCTAGGAAAGCATAGGGTTTTTAAGATTTTTTTTAGGGGTATCATCTCTATTTGGAGACATAATCATCTAGGAAAGCAAGGTTCGAACCGGATTGGTCTTTTAATAAATAAAACTCTCTTTATATTGAATTTTCTCCATTCGCAAGTTTTAGTATTGAGATTTTATTTAAGAAAAAGATGTATCGAATGGCCTTTTCTCTCTAACCCATGTTGGTAGTGGTTGTCGAGATTTTGATGATGATTGGGTTAGCCCGTAAGGAGACCAACCGGATACAAAATCCTTGAATATGTAGTGGAGATCCCCTCATTCTATCTTCGCGCTTAAGAATAATCAGCAAATTAAAGGAGAGATGATGACAAAGACAAAGATATTATAAAATATATATACATATATATACAAACTATCGAATTACGAACAATGGATATCATCAAATACTATTGAAAAGGATAAAAATATTGTTATGTAAGAACTGAGTGAATCAACTGAAATTCTTGTATCCATATGCTAAAACCCTCCAAATGAGTAAAAAAGTATTATAATGGCAGGAGAGAAAAAAATGCAATGCATAAATAGAGGAAGTTGTAAAAGAAACCTTCCGAAAATAGCGAGATTATCGGAAGTTACTATGTGAGTTGATGAAAGTATGAGTGTGATTTATAAAATGATAAAATAGTTTCTTAAATTTTTTATTAATCAAATTGGATGGAAGAAATTTTCAGAAGGATTAAAAATTTTGCAACAAATAAAGATAAATAAAAGAGAAGGCTAATTTAGATCATAAACTGAGATCAAGACTACTACCTTCTTCAATATGGTAACAGAAGATATATAACAACATAGTTCATGTAATGCAATTGTAAAAATCTTTCCTCTGGCTTTTTGCATGAGTATGCTTATAATGTTAGGGTCTATGCTGTGCACTTGCGCATAGTTAGCTCTATTGGCAGGGTTTTGGATTCATTGATTTAGGAATAAATTTGAGACAGATTGAGAAAAAAATTTAGTACAGTTGTGTACTATTCTCGTCATGTAACTTAGATATTCTATGTTTGATTTTACTTGTAGCACGGATCTTTTTGTAACTATTTTATTCATTCTTTCATTTACTTTTTATAAGTTGTATACTTACATGTCTTCTTTACACAAACGGAAAAAAATGAGACAAATTAACGAGGAAAGGGTTTGTGTCTAACTTTTTACGATTCATGATAGAACTCCTTTCTTTTCTTATTTCTTTTTTTTTGGATAGTCATGATACTGATTGAAGCTGTCGAAAAGAGTGCGTTGTGAAGAGAAGATTGATTTTAAATAGGATCCCGCTGACTGTCTTCAAATTTCGATGTTGATTTAACTGATGAAGGGACAAGTTCTGATCTTTGTTTTTTGGATAAATTATACTTATATTGTAGTACTTGTTAGAAGGTGTTACACAAATAGCATCAAATACATATAGTCCATGTAATGAGACAAGTTCTAATCTTAAATGACTGAAATTTTACTGATTGTTTAACTGTGAAAGGAATGGTTAATTTTTTGAATATGAAATATAGTCAAATTCTCTATTTTGTCATGAATTATTTTTTCATTCAAACAATCATGATTTGTGCTATGTTTTCCCTTGATTTACAACGAAGCCAATTTTGATTGTTAATTATTGATGTGCAATGTTAATTTTACTAATGGTGTAAATAGCATTCGACATGGTATCTAACATGGCATCAATATTTGTCTAAAAATTCATGAATTATTGTCAAATTTTCTATTTTATCACAAACTTATTTTCATCTAGAAAATTATGAACTATCATCTAATCTCTCCTATCTACCATGACATCAATTGAAAAACAAAAAGCAGTTAATCTTTTCAAAAGGACATTAATATAACTTATGCAATATATACGAAATCAGCTTATATATTGATGGAGCTAGGATGGCTTTCTTCCTACTCTTGAACTTCATGCTCTATTGGTTTTATGGTTGTTGAGATAGAAAATGAGACTGTTGCTGTTACTCTTGATACTAGGAACTTTGTTAGCTTGCACTTGTAATCGCTTCAACCTATGTATCCTGTAAAAAAATTCGATTCATGAGGCATTTATATAATAAATGCTAGAATGTCTAACCATAAGTCAGAATTTGAAAATCGAAATTCGAAAACTGGAAGACATGAAAAACAAGTTGGAGATTAGATTTAAAATAGGGAGAGGTGCAAACAATGATCAACGGTCGAGATAACGATTGAACGTACATAATATCTTAAAAAGAATATTTTAAAATATTTAGAAGACTTTGTGGATATCGTTTCCTCTTTTGAATAATATTTCCTGGATCCTATAGTCTATTTATCTAGAAAATATGTGTAAGAGATATTGGAAAATATTTTCTCAAATTTCAAATAGAAAGAGTCTTGTGCATATAAATGGGTCTTGTACGAGTTGTGAAAGTATGTCTTGGTGCCATTAAATGGGGGTGTCGGCGCCCAAATGATATAATCTAGTGTGAAATTTTTCTGATAAACTTCTTGGTAGCCCGAGAGTGTAAAAACTGGAGAGATCAAGTTTGTGATTATTTTCTGTGTGGGTTTTGATGGGGCATGGAATTAGTGCTATCCCTAATGGTTGTAATCTCCTGATCTACTCTTGTGGGATCTTGTGCTTTGTCCGTGATTGTTTTCTTCTGAGTTGATGGTTTTTTTTGTATATATCTGATGTCAAGCTTATGAATCTCTCATTTCCTCATCTTGCTTGGGATATCTTGAGGTCCAACAAGTGGTATTAGAGTGATTTAGATGCTAATAAGTGGTGTTGGAGCTAGGTTAATAAGATGTATGCTAGATTATAGGTGGAGAAGTTCAATGGGATCAACGACTTAGGATTGCAACAGATAAAGATGAAGGAGTATTGAGAGGAGAAGTCCGATCAACCTTGATAGCAGTAGAAGATCTTGGGCAGGAAGAGTGAATGTGTGCAAGATGTTATGCACCATTGGTAAGATCTCGAAATCTCTCATGAATAAATATATATTCTTTGATATACCTGTTTTGGTTTAACAACTTTGAGAACAGACCCAAGAGAAGGTGGAACCACCTTGGAGAGAAGTGAAGTTGATGGAGACTCCCTGAACTGAGCATACGAAAGTATGAGTTGGTATGTTGAAGAGGTTCACAAAGTAGGTAACAATTTTTACAAGAGAGAGCATGTTTAAGATAGACATAGGAAGCGGTCAAGATTGTCCACCTGAATTGGGTTTCAAGGAGTGGTGATCTTGGAAAACACTGAAACTGTGTCAAAGTTGGCTTGTCGATCGGTTAGCTAAAATTTTGTAGGAGCATTGACAAAACCTGACACCTCAAATAAGTTCTATTGTTATTTGGACTTGAGCAATGTGCACAAGATGAGGTGGTGTTTGTGAAGGGCTGAGGCAAAGCTATCAAGGAAAGATTAATCGTGCTAGGCTCACTCAAGCCATGATGTAGATTTGCCAGGTTGTCTCATCATAAGTTGGATTTCAAAGACCTGAAGACGTGAAGAATGAATTAGAGATCAGATACAACATATAGGAGATGTGTGAGCAAATATCAATGATTGAGACCATGGTTGGAAGTATAGAATATCTTTAACATAATCTTTTTAGATATTTAGAGATTTTATGGATATTTTTTCTTGATTGAATGAGATTTCATGGAGCTTGTAGTCTATTTATCTAGAAAATTTATTTTAAGAGTTACTGGAAAGTATTTTCTAGAAGTTCAAATAGTAAGTGGTTTTGTGTATATAAATAGGATTTTCAACTAAAAGTGGGCCTTGGTGCCAAGAAAACTTGGGGGCCTTACAGCATGGTAAGAAAATCTAGTGTGAGATCTCTCTGATAAACTTCTCAGTAATGTGAAGGCGTGAGAACTTAAGGGATCTAGTTTGTGACTCCTTTTTATGTGGGATTTGTAATGAGATTTGGGAATGGTGGTATCCTTGATAGTGGTAATCTCATGATCTAATATAATGGAATTTGATGTTTTGTCAATGGTTGTTTCCATCTGAGTTGAGAGCTTTTTTAACGTATATTTGATGTCAAATTTCTAAATTTCTCATTTCACAATCTTGTTTGGGACATCCGAGGACCCAAGAAGTGATATTTGAACAATCCAATTCCTAACAATAAATGAGCATGATAATATTTAAACAATTACCATTTCCTTTCAATCAATTGGTGTCATTTGGATAGAGAAACCAAAGCATAATTCGTAAATTTCTCAAAAATAGTTTATAATAGAATAGAGAACTTGACAATAGTTCATGATTTTTCAGGTAAAAATAAAAGCCCCCATCAGATGTCATATCAGATGTCGTTTGCTTGCTTAACAAGAATGTTATACATTCATAATGTCAAATTTGACGTTGTAATAAATGAGAAAAATGGAGTATAGTTTATAATTTTCTGATTGAAAAAATATAGTTAGTAAATAGTATATGGAATTCAATAATAGTCCATGATTTTTAAGTCAAAGTTGCCATATCAATTGGCACGTCAGATATCGTTTGCACTATTAAAAAAATTAGCATTACATGTCAGTATCTTACAATTTAGAGTTGTGATAGATGGGCAAAATGGAATCGTTTCGTGATTTTGTAGACAAACAATAGTTCGTGTGAAATAGAGAATTCAATGGTAATTCATAATTTATCAGGTTATTAACTATGTGAAAAATGATAATGAATTATTAAATTATTTCTTTAGCTGACATTTTTTATTATAAATTATTTAATTAAATTATTGAATCATCCAGTAATATGACTGGGAAGCTTCTTATAAATTGCCAACATAACAAAACATCTCGAATACCAACAATAAAAGAGGCATCGAATAATTTTTTTTCCCTATGAAAAACTTGCAAAAAGGTTTCGAGTAATATATTTGGAAAAAAGTCAGGTTCGGGCTCGCCATTTTCAGTTCTCTCTTATTAAAACATTATTTTTATTATAGAACAACTTCAAGAATTAAAAAATATAAAAAAATTCAAACTAATGAGAGATAGGATGTAAATGAGATGAGATGTTTGCAGAACTGTCCAAGCTCTGCTTGGTAAAACTTGAATTTGGCTCAATTTTAATGAGTTAGAGCAAAGTCGAGCTTGAACTCACCAACTAGACGAGCCGAGCTCAATAATATTTTGCTCATGAAACCCATGAGTTTAAATGAGTTTTTTTTATTTTATATTATAGTAATTATTATCTATTGTAGGAAAAAATTATCAAACCCTTCTTTTTAATCTTTTTTATTTGCTTACAAAATTCCAATCGTAATCAATTCTTCCACACCTCCTTCATCCTACTCGCCCTCACTAATCAGCACATTTGCTTGGTGCCCATCCTACATCATTCTTCTTAGTTCAAGTTGGCTCATATAGATACATCAAACATTCATTTACTACAATGAACCAAACTCGATTTTGGACTATTAGGTCTACCCAAACTCTAGCTCAAGTCCGAGCTCAGAAGTTGTTAAACAAGTTAACCTTGAGCCTAGTAGATTCGGACTCGATCGACTTGTTTACACACCTAATGAGAGAGAAGGTTCCCTTCCTTTGCATTTTCTTCTATTTTCTTTTAATTAAAGTACTATTATTCATTTAGTTTGACAATGGGATGATTACTTTTTAAGCATGCATGAATTAATTTATAAGTTTATGCATTCTAATAACTTTACAGATAAAATACATTTACTTTTCTCTATGCTACCAATATTAGCTTGATAACTCCTTTTAATCTTTCTTTCGCCAGTTGCCTAATAGAATTGTTAACAATTCACATGCCCAAATACAGTATAAGTAAAGGAAAGCACACCAGTTGAGTTCTGCTGTGAAAATATGTCATTCGGACTGAAATTGTTGGGCTATCGTTTGAGCCCCACATTTCATAATAAGCCCAAGGACAGAAAGTACTATTTACCACTAAATTTGAATTCTGATTGCTAGGTGCCTGGTTAGCATATGTCTACCTTTTGGTTAGATTACTCCGACAACCTCCTCCGTAATTTCATTAGAATCTAGCTAGTTTTTATAATAGGGTGCATAGATAATACCCGTACCAAGATGTCATAATTTAGAGAATGACAACAGGGTAAAGAACTAAAAAATGATAAGAGAAATACGAAAACTAGAATTACGTGGTAAAACCGTCAAAAAGAGAAATGTACAAGCCACAGAACAAAAAATCGACTGAATCAAAACATGAGATTACAATATCGGAGAGATTGCCCAATCCCATACTCAAGTTCCATTACAGTCCGCTAAAAAAAAGAGTCTCAAATCCGATCTCTCAAATCTCGTGTCTTAGAGAAATTTATCAGAAATATCACTAACAAGATTGCTCACCTTTTTCTTATAAGCCTCTATCAGCTTATATAGACCGATTAGATGAAATCAGCATATTTTTAAAATCAAAATTAGAATATATTTTTTCCTTCACAATCTTCACTCATCCGGCAGGTTTTCGGGCTCCACGAGTATTGACTTAATGTGAGACATTCTCAACATATGACAATAGCATCCCTACTCAATTATAATGACGCTCTTTTTGAGTTTTAAAATGAAGATGAAAATGAATGGACCAAAACTCTTTCCAATTTGTCGAGAGCCAATAATTGACGACTTTAATATTTTTTCTACAATTTCCTCACCAAATCCAACTCCGTCTAACACTTATGATGTCATCCCCTTGTAGTTGACAGAAAACTAATGTGGCAGCTAGGTGGCATGAATGTCATCAAAAAATTCATTTATCCACATGATTTTGTTTGCTCACCTTTGAGAGTAAGAACTTGTGTTTGATGTGAAAATCAAATAGACGTCCTATTTTTTATGGCCTAAGTATTATTTAAGAAGAAGAGCCATTGTTGGGATTGAATTGGCGTATTGTTCAAGAGAATGGAACCACATTCTAAGGGACTCAAGGTTAGTGAATCTTTGTGTTAATCCAATTTTGTTTACTTATTTGTGAAAACAAACAATGAGAAATGGAATTGTGATGGTGTCGTTTATTTGGTATCTATTGTGGTCCCTGTTATACCTTCATTTTTTGTTCTATTTACATATTTTCTTATCCTTATTTTGAATATTTTGCTACTTAGATTATGAGAGAAGATAGTGACTGGAGCAATGACAGTGCATAACATAAGGTTTAGATGATTATGATAGATTAGCGGTTGACTTATATATCCCTGAGTAAATGAGTTAAGACAAAGTGGATGATGAGTATATTGCTAAAATGGATATAAAAATGAAAACGATATAAGGTAATTGTTGTAGTAGACAAAGTAATAAGCAAAATAAGAGAAAGTGGAAGGCTGATAGTTTTAGGTCCAGTAAATTATTGGAAGAAAATGGAGAAAAAATTGTTAATACAAGCAATGGAAGAAGAAAAACAAGAAGTAGATACATGAGGCAATAAAGAAGAAGATGCATATCATTCAAAAGTATTTTAAAGTTTAAAGGGTAGTGATGATGAAGATATAGAAAGAAGCCAGCCAAATTCAAGTAAAATAATTCATATGGTCAGGTTCATTTAGAGTTGCTTATGGTTTTTCCAACTCTATAAATGTTCATAGAAGCAAGAAGGATTATAAAATATTTCTTGGGAGAGTTATAAAATTCAAGAAAATTAGATGTAGAGTAATTTATTGAGAGATTGGTTGTCCTTGGGAGATATTTTGTTCTTAGATAGACCAATTAGGGTATTTCTAGATTAAGAGATTCTATCCTAATCATACTTGTATAAGGTTTTAAAGAATTCCCTTGCAGATAGGAAATGACTATCGAAGAAACTAGTTGATGCATTTTGAAATAACCGCATTGTGGCAATTGGAGATACATATAAGTATATGGCTAATAAAAACCAGCTGCAATTGATTGAGATGAAGCTATATAGAGCCATGACCATTGATAGAGAAATTATAAAAGTCTCTGAAAGGAAGCAATACGTTACATAGGATCTACTTTACAAGTTAGGATTAAAAGGGCAGGCTTGAATTAACCTATTAGATTTGATAGACTGTATGTTTGCTTCATGGTTGTAAAAGTAGGGTATTTTCTAGTTGTAGACCTCTTCTACGTCTTGATAACTGCTTTCTTAAGGGCTATTATGGAGAGAATTTAGTAGCTTAGTGACCCAAGATGGGAACCAAGCTTTTTATATTATTGCATCGATTTTTTTTGCGCAAGAAACAAAAGATACATGGTCTTAACTTCTAAAAAGACGTTTTGAAGATATTGGATACCCTAATGAGCATTGATGAGAATTTATATATGATATGTAAAAGGTAGACCTTTATCTATCTCGCTTTACTTTTCTTCCTCTATTATGTATCAGTCTAACTTTCATTTGCACAACAATTTATTACTGGCTTCTATCAGGACTACCAACAATGCAAGAGCTCAATCTTGGAACAAAGTAAAAATCTTGTGTGAAGCATTTGGGGCCATTGTTTGGAAGTAATGGAGGAGTCCAAAATTAAGTTTGAGAAGTACTATCAAGAGCTAAGAAGAATGAATGAGTCAGCGTAGCTTATTTGAATAGGTTCCCTTCTTGAACCTGGCCTAGAACTACATTCAACACTGCATCAAAGAACCAGAGCTTATTGAACAACATATTGAGCAGTTCAAAGCAATTGTTAGATCCTTGATGCGAAACTCGCCAACACCGTGATGAAATTCGATACCAAGTATGAAATGAACCTCACCAACTCGTGACGAAACCGATATTCGACTAAGGAATTGTGTCCTTGTCAAGCTCTAAAGGTGGAACCTTGACCCATTACTTATAAAGAGATAAGAATATTGGTATAGTGAAGATGCCGCAATCAACTATAGAATGGTTGATTGATAAGTCGGGGATGAACGCCACAGAATACGCCAATAAGTTCCAATAGTTCTTCAAAGAACCAAATAAAATAAGAACTCACTCTTATTGATCCATTATTCAAATGAATGAAAATACAATGCAGCCCTCTTGGGAATTTATAGACTCCTAATAAAAATATAAAAGCTTGTAAATATATCCTAATAGTTATGCTAAAGATAACAAAAATATACTCTTCTAATTTATTTAAATTGTAATATACTAGATATATATATATATATATCCCCAATATAAGCAAATATTGATTCATATCTTGTTGATCGTTTGATCTCGTTTGATCTCCTCTTTCTCTTGTAGCTAATATTGACTTCCATTCTTGATATCCTTCTCTTGATTCGCATCAATCCCACATTGGCCATATAAGATAAATAGGTACCACAATATGATAGCTTAGACTTTTGAGTAGAAAGACCCAGTTTCTTATGAAGCCCACTAATAATAATCTAATATGTGAGCATGTGACCACATGTTAATATCTTAAGATAAACCCGGACCTATCTCCAATAGTCCCCTCACGACGTAAGCTCGTAGCCCGACAATCTCTTCTCGGCGCAAGTCGCCAACTTCACTAACGATCCACTCACACAATAACAACATTCAACGTGGTATTAGAGTCAGGGTGAGGTATCCCTTAACACATATGTGTGAGAATGGGTGTTAGATCCTACATTGGCCATATAAGAGAACAATAATTGATTTATAAGATAATTGGGTACTGCTATATAATATTTTATGATTTTAGGTTGGAAACGGATATAGTCTATTGTAAGGTCTACTAATAATAATATAATATATAAGCACATGACTAGATGATAATATCTGATGTAAACTCATATACGTCTTTGGAGTCTCCTCATAATGTAAGCTCATAGCCCGACAGTCTCCTCTTGGCCTAAGTCGCCAACTTTGCTAACAGTCCGCTTACACAATAGCAATATTCAACTGCAACTATTGCTAAGTTTAGAGGGAAACCAATCATCACCATGCTGGAGAAAATCAAGACATACTTGATGATAAAGATGAACAATTCAAGAAAGCAAATGGAGTGATACAATGGTCATGTCATTCTTGTTACGTAGACCAAGCTTGAAAAAGCCAAAAAATGATAGTAACTATTGGATTCCTATGTGGGCAGGAGATCCTAATGGTTCAATCTTCCAAGTTTAGCTTATTATGAGGCCAGAGAAGCATGCTATAGACTTTAAGGAATTTACTTGTTCGTGTAGGGAACGAGATTTGTATGGTATTCTATGCCCTCATGCATTAACTGTGCATTTGACATAATGGATTGCGACCAAATCTTTATTTGTTCTTACAATTCAAAGGAGACTTGACAAAGTGTACCATAGTCCTTTCATTAGACTAGTTAGAGATTCATATTAATGGGACAAGAGTGGCCAAGAACTTGTCCTACCTTCAATAGTACAACAAGGGTGGTGGTAGACCGAAGAAACAAAAAATTAAGACTAATGATGTGGCGTAGAGAACTCCTACAAGGCCAAGAAGACCTATAGGGCTGCAAGATGCCATAAGTGTGGAAATATATGTCATAACAACAAAGGTTGTAAAGGCACAATTGTTAAAAAAAAAAAAGAACAAGAAATATGCAAGGTCAAATGCAAATGAGAAGATATGATTACTGACTTTGCTAAATATACCATGTTTTACTCTCTATTTAATAATGTGACTTGTTCATTTGCATGAAAAATTTGTCCCAGAATCAAGCAACAAGAAAGACGATCAAGTAGCTGAAGGATAATGTCAGGATCCACTTTAAGGCTACATTTTAGCATTTAGACTAGGATAACATTCTATATCATGTTTTCATTCAAACTCCAACCATGAAGACTCATAAATGGTATATAACACATCATAAAAATTAGGTAACATATCCTAAGTTTATAGCTTATTAACTTGTCCATACTGCAGGGAAACAAACAATGAATTTATGGCTATGGAGTTTCTCCAAGCATGCCTTCCATATCCTCTGATGCGCAAATGTTTCAACAAAGGCTCCCACTAGAACTACAAGTGCATCATAGACCTCAAGATCTCCTACTAAAATTGCAAGTCAATTTTTGTGAATTGCAATAAGGCCCCAACCATGCAAGCATCAATATCCAGCTACTTAAGTAGTCCACTACTCAAGTGCTCTAACTACTCTTGCTGCTCAGCTATTCAAGCAATCCACAATATAAGTGCTCTAGTTGCTCTTGCTGCTCAAGCTGCAACTATTCTTGCTAAAGCTACTCTTGCCAAAGTTATTGCTTCTCTTGGTCCATCAGCAAGACTAGCTTCGACGTCATTTCAATGGAGAGCTCGCAAGTTAGTCTTCACATTATTAAAGTTGAATGAACTCTCAAGTTAATCTTCTCATTGAAAATAGTCAGAGCTCAGTGTCTTGTTCCTCCAAAGTGGACATTCATTGTTAGGGCTCTTTACCTACAGCAGCATATGATTGATGGACCATTAGTTGAGCTTAAGCAACTCTGACTCCTGGTCATTGGATTGTGGGACTAGAACAACCAATCTAAGATGGGAATGATCTTCTTCAACCTCTACCCTTCATGCTTTTGTTCTCCTTCGTTTGTTGCATTCCTTATTGTTCTTTTAACCCAATTTGGGAATTGAAATTTTTGAACAATATTTTAATTGGATTTCCCTTACTATGACATGCCCATGGCCATTTAAGAACGAATGTGTTTATGTTGTTCGTGCTACATGACTACCATATCAGTTTTCCGTTAATGGCAAGGAGACAACATCCTTTTGTGTTAGATGGAATAGGATTTGGGAGGAAAAATCATGAGGTTCTCAAATTTTGGCTCAAATTGAGGTCCTCAATTATTAGTCCAGCCAGAATACTTATCGAGATATACTTCAATCCTAACTTAAATTAAAAAGATATTTCAAACATGTCTAAATTTATCCATAAGATATGTCAAATAATTATTTAATCCTATTTACAAATCAAAATAATATGATTTCCTATTTCCTTCATGTCACTTTCCTCTGGATACTTAACCTCGAGTTTTCATCGAATATCACTTGTTCTTGTTGCATTTTTAAGAGTGTGCTCGCAAGTGTACGTGTTGCAGTCAAGTAATAAAGAGTAAATAGAGTATCGTTCATACGAGGATTCTCCCACTAATCACTAAAATTAGCACAATTAATTCTAAGTCAAGTCAATTGAATAGTTGGAGTAGAATGCAAGTAATTAAAACAACAAATAAAACATGTAGAAATCAATCAATTGAAAAGCTCCTAGGGTTCATAACTTCACCTGTTCTAGTCTTAAGTAAAGTCTCTCTCTCATGCACTAAACTCTACCATGTTATTAACCTAGGGTTCTAGGGTTTTCCCACTACTTTCTTACACACTTGCCGATGTCACAAACATGTACCTTAGCAAAAGACACTAATTTACTCTATTCCTAGGCGGTTAATGCTAAACGGCCATTGTAAACCAATCCTAATTGGCTATCTAGGGTGCTCGCCACCTTCCAATGCGCTTGCACGAATAATTTCACCTTCAGGCATAAGTTAACCTAGACTATGCAATTTCTAGTGTGATTTCGATTCTCTTTCCAAGGCTCCTCTCCATCTCAAGTTCAATCTTATGGATGGCCAATCCAAAAGAAAGTATGAAGAATGAAATATGCATAAATAATACCTAGTAAGCATATCTCAATAAAATCAGCAACATGAGAGAAACGAACTTAAATCAAAATGTAGAAAAAGGTTCCTTAGGAATTTAGGGGCTTCAACATTGTAAAAGAAAATACAAGAGTTGAGAGATAGGACAATATCATGGAAACAAAGGCAAGGCATAGGAAAAACTCTAGATAATGGGAGAGCCGAATCTCTCGATCAAGCTTTGTAGAGCGTACCTTTAGTCAGGCATCATCTTTGTGACATTATATCGTATGATCCTATGGATTTTATGCCAATATGAATTGGCATGCATGGTGAAATAAAGATCACAATTTAAAGGTTCATTGATTTCAAGTAACGTCTAGAATTGAATAGAGAATTGATAAAAATTTCAAAATCCCATAAATAACAATATTTATCCAATATATGAATAGTATGGGCATTTATATGAAAACAAAAGAATTCTTATCTGTATATGCTCAAAGCATATTTTAAATAGAAATGCATTTCAAATATATCTAAATCTATCTATAAGATATATCACATCATTTTCCTAATCCTATTCAAAATCAAAATAATATGACTTCATTTTTCTCCACATCAACAATCAAAGCCATTTTATTTTTACTATTTGTTGATATTACAATTACGAGAGACAAGTCTTTGTCATTGCAAAATTTATTTAATCATGCCGTTATCATCAAAGATCTTGATTATCTCAATTTTCGTTGTGCTAGAACTCATTATATGATTGATAGTATGATCTTGAATAAGGTGGAAATTTTGGGCCTCCCTTGGGGCTAATATGATAATACCGTTTTTGGATTAAGGGTTACCGAGCCACTGTGAATTTAGACCGGCTTGACCTAGCCCAAAATGTTAACGTGCCAAGTGAATCTAGGCCGGGCTAACTCGATAGCCTGATAATACAAAAAAATAAATTAATAAATAAAAAACGTAAAAATATTTTCTTAAATGAAAAATATGAAAGATAAATTTAAAAAATAAATTGTCATGCTAATGGGTGGCTTGGTCCAACCTAATACGATAACATGTCATGCCTAGATCATTGTCTTATCAAGCCATGCCGCCTCTACCCAGCACAAAAAGGCTAGGCCGACCTACATTGCCACTCCTAATCTTGAACCAATCTAAGTACTGTAAGGGGTTTCATCGTAAGTTTGACCTCACTCAAGTGAAGCCTGTGTCTACACCTCTTGCTTTGAAGACAATGCTTTTCATAAATGAAGGATTTCTCCTTGGTAATCATACCATTTTTCATTAGATAGCGGATGCTCTCCATACACAAACATGACTAGACTCAATATTTCTTCTACAATGAGTTCTATCAGTTAATATATGCATCAATCGTGCACTCCACAACTACCTGTAGCAAAACACATTTTTTAGTATCTTGCAAGCACATTCTCTCAAGATACTCTTATTAGCTGCTTATCTTCCTCCACATTATATGCTTTTGTTGATGCTAAAGGTGTAAGTTACACTAATACACATCATTCTACTTTAGGCTCTTGTGCTTTTCTTGACTCAAATCTTATCTTCTAGAGTGCCAAAAATTAGGCTAATATTGCTCATTCTAGCACTAAGGTAGAATACAGTTGCACATTATGTTAATGGGACTTTTTGGATTCGACAACTTTTACAAGAACTTTGTGTTTATTTCGTCAATCCTCCTATGATCATTTATTAATATATGTGCCGCTTATCTTTCTACTAATCTAGTCTTTCATGTCTACACCAAGCATATTGCACTAGAGATTCATTTTGTGTGAGAGAATATTGCTATCAAGGATCTCAACATTCGTTATATATTTATAGTTAATCAGTTGGCCAACATTCTCACGAAGGGCTCATTTGTTGCTTGTCATGACATGCTATGAACCAATCTTTCAATGGCTACTCCAACTTTCGATTGATGGAATATTTGGATATAATAGTTGTATTATATTAAATTTTTGTCTCGTTGAGGGCTGATTATGTTTGGGCTATCTTTCTCAAACTCTCATCTTATTCTCCTATTCCTTGACACCATCACATCATTATTAATGGTGTGTTTGGTAGCATGTAATAGGGATTCTAATTATGGATGAATTACGCACCGAATCTCTATTACGTAGTTTAATTATTATTTGGATCTGTAATAAGAATTTCCTATAGAGTTTCTATTACATATTCATAATTAATAAGGATTACATATGATCCTATGTTTCATTACAATCCTTAATGGGAATAAGTGGTCAATTTACAAATTAATCCATGCTAACCTCTTAAAAACTCCAATTTGTCCAATGAATTTTTAATATTAATTTCTTATTTAATAAAAAAATTAAAATTTTTTACTGCCTTTGAGATATAAAAATTCAATTTCTTTTTTTAATAAAATCCTGAAATTTTATTATCAACAATTAATAAAACTTTTTATTAAGTTCAATGTAAATGCTATAATTTTTTTTCCCTTTCCATTCGTAATGTTAAAGTAGAATAAAAAATTTTATAATCTTAAAATGATGTAAAATTAAATTTAAATTATATTAAATGTATTCTTAAAATTAATTTACGTATGTATCATTATAAATATATATCTTGATAATATATGGTAAATTACACAGGTGATACATTTTATTTTAGAAATGTTTCATGCTGGTACACCAACTTAAAAACTCCATTTTTGTACATTTTTTAATGGTACATTCCATAACGCTACCACGCGTGCTGGTATCACTTTGGTACATTTCCTTTTGAAATCATTTTTTAATGGTACATTCCATAACTCTGCCTTGATGCTGTTAAATGTTGCTGACATAGCAATCCAATGCGGATGCCACGCGTGCATAAACACTGATATGGCACGCCACGTAATATTCTAAATGAAACAAACATAAAAAATTTAACAAATATATAGGAAATAATAAAAAAGAAAAATAAAATAAATAAAAAATTTTAAAAACATGTAGAAAATAATACAAAATTCTAAAAATATATAGAGATTTGCAAAAAAATTTAAAATTTTTAATTATTATATATTTAAATTTTTAATTATTTTCTATATTTTGTTTTTTATCATTTTCTATATATATTTAAAAAGAATTTATTTTCTATTTATTTTTATTGTTGATTTTTTCTAATAAAAATTTGCAAAAAAAGAATTAGATAAAATAGGAAAAAATGTAAAAAAAATTTAGAAAATTATCAAAAGTAGACGCAAGCATCCACGAAAAAGATGGACATCGGTAAAAAAAAAAAAAGGAGAAGAACAAAGAGAAAAGATGGCAGAGGTTAAAAAATGCCAACTGACCAAAGAAATTACAAGTGCTGCACATGATGTTGAGGGAGTCGGCCGGCCTCAACATGACCCTTAGCAATGTTGTCCAATAGGTCCAGACCAAGCTTGGTAACAATTTCAAATTCGGTGGCTTCCCAATTTCATAATTTTTAAAGATCTTTTAAAATTTTAAATTTTTTATAAAATTTTAAATTTTTTATATTTTAAATTTTTTATAAAATTTTAAAGTTTTTAATTTTTATTATTTTCTACATTTTTATAAACTTTTTATAATTCTCTATATATTTTTAAAATTTTTTATTTTTAAATTTTTATTATTTTCTGCATATTTTAAATTTTTTTATTATTTTCTATATATTTTTACAATTTTTTATTTTTATTATTTTTCTATATTTTTTATTATTTCCTATATGTTTGTTAGATTTTATATGTTTATTTCATTTAGAATATTATATGGCATGCCATAACAGCATTTATGCACATGTGGCATCCACATCGGATTGCCACGTCAGCAACATTTAATGGTGTCAGGGTGGATTTGACGAAATTTATCATTAAGAAATAGTTTCAAAAGGAAATATACCAAAGTGAAACAAAAAAGTTAATGTACCAACATGAAACATTTCCAAAAGAAAATATACCACCCGCATAATTTACCCTTATTATATTATATATAATGCTGAAATTATTTTCATTATTTCATTGCATATGTTTATATTCCTAATCAAATCCTTATAATCCATTACTTATTACCAAATAAAAGATATTAATCAATTTACCCTTTCAAATCCCTTCCCAATCTACTCTATTGATCATCAATTACTCATCAATGTTATTACGCGCTACCAAACATGCCATAAGCTTATTTGTCAATACCAATAACGAGATTTTCATGTTTTGTATCTTGTAAGTAATCAATTGCCTTGATCGAAAGCAAAGAATTCCTTTGTGATTAACATTGACTAAGTTAACAATCTGCTAAATGCATATAAAATTTCACGGAAGAAAAAAAATTAATAAATCAAATATGACAAGAAAAACGTGGCGAAGGTCCGCAACTCAGCTAGAAATTTCGAGACAGTTATCTAAATGATTGACCTTTCAATTATAAAATAAACTCGTGAATTTAGAAGATAATTGAAATGAATATAGGAGTACGATAAGTCATATTGATGTATCGATTTTTAAATTTATCGGTCCCTAGTCAAAAGTAATATCGTTAAGGTGAAAGTCTTATATGTAACGGGTATATCATGTGACAGTACTTTCGCGGTAGTACAAATCAATAAGATTTAATTATTTTTAAGGATATTATAACCCTAAATACTCTTAAAATTGCTCAATTTTATTGATTTATAATATAACCTAAGAATAAATTTTCTTAGTAATAATGAAATATTACCAAAAAAATCTTTATATTTTTTCCTTGAATTTTCTTAGTAATACCGAAGTTGATCTTGAAAGTCTCAATGATCCCTCCAATTTCAACTATTTTAGTCCACGTGCGATTGAAGCTGTACATGATGAACGACAATTCTTAGGTAAGGTTAAATTTTGATTATTTGGCACCTTTAAGGCTGATATGAATCTTGCCAATGCTATAACGAAACCCGATACGAAATATGATGTGAATCTCACCAACATGTAACGAAATCCATACGCGAAAAATGTCTCCAAGAACATGTGTATGTCAAATTCGATAATAGAACCACGACCCATTACCTATAACGAGATAAGAATATTGGTTCAATAAAGACGTCGCATTCAACTATGACTGAGTTGATTGATAAGTCAAGATAGATATAACTAAACACTACGCTAAGTTTGAAGATTCTCGAAAAATCAAAGAGAATAAACTCGTTCTAAATGATGATTGTTTTAGTCGCAACAACCCAACTTGAGTTGGTTTATTTTAGTGTATTCAACTCAATTGTCCAATTCATCTAACATGTTTAAACAAATTATGTCCATATATAATAGAATATTTATATAAAGCCTTCTAGAATTGAAGACCAGATTAGAGTTATGGGCAACTTGCGAAGGTGATGTTAGTTAGAGTTCCTCTGATTCTTCATCGGGAAGTTGCCAAGAAGATCAATAGCTCCGTCTTTTTCGCCTTTTGATCTTCGCATCAAATGTGACATGTCACGCAATACATCATTTGTCTAATTCATGCCAAGTTCAATTAATTTTTTCAATGATAAGGGAGGCTTTATGAGCCTAATACAAGAATAGAAAATGAAGCAGAATAAAGAACACATAACTCTCACAGTGAGAATTGAACTCAGAAGCTCCGGATTATAAGTCAGAGTTTTGTAATGATGTACTAACACCACATCACATCCTCCGAGATTAATTCATTAGGGTGTGAAATCGTCCCACTTTCCTTGAAGCTGCATGCTTTTTACTTAATTTGTGTCCTTGATTAGTTTGGCAAGTAGCAAACGAATTGACTGTATAAATGGAAAAGAAAATTATAT
Source organism: Lagerstroemia speciosa (assembly GCA_037672795.1). Lineage (NCBI taxonomy): Eukaryota > Viridiplantae > Streptophyta > Magnoliopsida > Myrtales > Lythraceae > Lagerstroemia > Lagerstroemia speciosa. Next base: position 3,607,480 of record CM075306.1, read on the forward strand.
GGTTCAACTTGAAAAAATTAGTATATATTATCAATAAAATTACTTTAATTAGTAATTTTTTTGATAATTACTTGTAGATTGATTAATATTCGCCCATTCATCATTCACTGTAGTTAGGTTAGTACTCACTCACAAAGATAAGATCACCGGAGAGTATCACGTATCGTATAGAAGGAGAAATTCTTTTATTATCCTATTTCACCACGTGTTGTGAGAAAGTGTCAACCCGATCGTAACAAACGAGCAAATTGGTATTAATCACCCAAACAATTACTGTGACATAAGATTATCAAACATCTTTTTTTTTTTTTTTTTTTATAAAAGGGCTCTTATTGTTGGTTCTGTGGGATGTGGGCAACCAAAAACGACTTCCCATGGACCAAAAGTTTCCACTTTGAACTTTCAGCTTTAAGTCCTCGTCATTTAGTCGTCAAATAACTGGTGACGTTGACGGGCGGCCACCCCGGTTCCCCAGTCTGTCAATGTAACCTCCTGTCGTTTTTGTGAATTAACACATCTCCATTCATTGAAAGACACGTATCCTGTAAAATATTTACCTGATCTTATAAGTGACCGAGTTCTTTTTCGGCTTCTAGGTAGTATGTCATAAATTATCTTATAAATCATGTTTCAATCTTATAACTGTTCGATGTAGAATTATTTCTTATCACCTGCTCTGACGTGGCAGCATGACATAAACATACCACGTGCCCCGTGAACACCTAGATTCAACGGCTGCCCTTGAACTAAAAGTTTTTCTTGTGGCCTCCAGTGAAGGAGACAAACTACCACAAGTCAGAGCTTTTTCATCCTTCCTCAGGATAACGACTATACGAGCCGGTTTTTCTTCCATGCTCGATACGGGTATTTTTCTTCCGATCTCGAATTTAACTGATCACGAATTTCACACTCAGTTATCAAATCAAGAAGTGAGGTCACTTATCCTAATTAAGGCTAAGACAAGGTTTGCATAGCACTTTTCGGTTGATTGTGTGCTCTAATTAGAAATGGCATACAATTTTGAGGCTGTCATTGTTTGACATATAATAGCATACCTTGGACATCGACCACTCCGTATAAACACACTGAAAAAATTTTACCGTACAAAACATTTAACCAATATAACAATTTAATACAAAAACTAAAAATTACGAGAATTTGACACAGAGGAGTTTGTATTTTAAAATACAACTACGTTTAACATCTTTACACTGTCAATATTTGTTGTTAGCGTGGAAGCTGACTCGGTTGTCACAAGTGAATTTTACTCGTGAAATATTCACTTAATTCATAAAAGATTGTACATATATTCAACGTAAAAGCTCAAACTGATAGGTTGGTGGTACCCGCTCTCTTAGATCATGTTTCAGCTCATTAATTCTCCGACGTAAGATTTATATCTCAGTATCACTAATGAAATATCACAAAATAACGTTTTTTTACGTATAATAAAATGAAATAATCTCAAAATACGAAAAGAAATTGAAAAATTAGGACTCGCCTGCCAAGTACTCTACCAGAGAGAGCCTTTGGTGGTGATGCCGATTGGTATTCTCAGACAAGTAAAAGGGTTTGACAGCGGTCGGATCATGCATATTCATCAGCTTTACAGAAATTGACGGTATATAAGCTTTAACACCGTGAACAGCTTCCCAAATATCAAGAAAATGTGTATTTTTAAAATCCAGAAGCACTGAAAAATGAGTTAAAAATTATATTCAAAATATTGAAAATACGAATAACAACCAATGGTTTGGATCTATGGACTTGTGACATCTTCATGGACCAGGGAAGAATAAATTCCTTATTATATTAAAAAAAGGAAAATAATAATTAAAATTATTTTAAAAAGTGTAAAAATTCATTAAATTTTAAAAAATTAAAAAAAAAAAATTTAAAGTAAACGAATCATGCTAAGCGTAATAATTATTGTGGAGAATAAATTGTGAAGGACAATAATATTGATACACATGGATTAAACGGAATGATTGAGACGCTCTGGCCAAAGATGAAGCCCACAATGGACAACCAATTATACGAAATTTGATTGGATTAATGAGTTATGAGTATAATAGAAGGGAGGGTTATGGAAGGTTATAGAGGCGAACGGAAGGAACATATTGATTAATGAATTTTATTGGGATAATATTATTATAAATAATTAAAGACGGTGAAAAGAAATTATCAAATTAAATATTTTCTCCTCTAAAACTCTTTTTATAATATTATCCAAAAATGGCCTATGTCATCCCTCTACAACCATCATCTCTCTTTCTCTCTATAACCCTCCATGACGAGAAAGTCTTTATTGAAATGGTCATACCACGTCAATATCGTTTACGTGTTATATCCGTCCGATCACGACTTGACATGTAATCAATAATTATACATTATGGTTATTAAATTCTAAAAATCTTTTAAAAATATAAAAAACTTAAATAAATGGTGAACCCTAATTGAAAATAATAGATAAATGGTTAAAAATACTTTAAAACCTAATAAATGGTGAACTATAATTTGAAGTAATGTAAAAATAGTGAATTCTTATTGGACGGATATACCACCTTAGTAATGTTGACGTAGTATGACCGCTCCGCTGGAAACTTTCTCCTCCGTAACCCTCTTCTATTACTCCCATATTTCATTAAACCAAATAACCTCCAAAGGACGGGGTTGTGCATAGTAGGCTTCATCTTAGCCGGGAACGTTTTGATCTTTTCTTTCAATTTACATGTACCAATATTTTTATCGTTCACGGTTTACTTTCAATAATATTATTATAAGTAACATGAGTCCTTTATGTTAAAGATTATACTGTTTTTATTTTAATTTATTCAATTTTTTGTAATTTTTTATATAATTTAAGTATTTTTGTTATGTATCCTTTCATAATTTTGCATTTAATTTCCATTTTTTTTCTAAATGTTTAAAAAAATTACTTTTTTAAAAATTGCAATGTGATGTTTTTATTGCCACACGTCCTACTGTGCCACATAGGATGTCATATATACGTGGTACAATAAAATTTTTTCAAGGTGAGATTATTTAAGAAATTTGGATATGTATACTCATCACAATGTGATTTTCTAGGTTAAAAATAAAATAAATATTAAAATAAAAAATTTGAGATAATCATATAATTTTTTGGCAATTTACTTTTTTTTTTTTTTTTTTGGTGAATACTATTTGTATAGTTGTTGTCATGAGTAGTTCTATTTTCCAATGCATATTAACTTTAAGCTACATTAATCTAGGCCAAATTAAAATTCTCCTCACTCATAAATCTAGGCTTCTGATTCGATTCAATTCAATTATTAGTCAATCACTTCCAAAGCAATAAAAACATATAGATAGTGTTTGGTTCAATATAAAATATTCATTTTACAGGAAAAGTTAACGTTTTACCACCTCTTTTTACAACATTTGCATGTAATCCTTTTACACCGTTTAAATTCACCAGGCCGTAACGAGGGGGGTTGGGCCGAGTGGTAAAAAGTTCGGTGCCGCTTAAGGAGGTCTCAAGTTCGAGACCTCACGTACACAGACAGCCCCTTGGAAGCCTCACCCGCCATTACCAGGCGTGCGATCCGGGGCGACCAATGGATTAGTCAAGTATCATTGGCTGAAAGATGCCGTCTCACTGCTGGTGGGATCTGCTTGGATACCGTGGCTGGCGATCAAAGAAAAAAAATTTCACCAGACCTTATATTTTTCCCCAACATGATAGAATGCCCGGTAAAAGGTAAGCGGCATTCTTACTTTCCTGATGGGATTACAGCTCAAAATACCATCCAGTGGGGCCCGCGTCGTCCTTTACCCCACTCTTTCCAGTATTATCCCTCATTTTTTTGTCTTCTACTTAAACAAATGAGGGTATTAATGTACAAGTACAATTATTTCACAATCATTCAAATATTATAATATTACATTTTTAAAATTTTCCCATTCATCCAAAACATAATCCAAATACAATAATTTCATTTAATAATATATTTTCCATGTAAAATGACAACTTTTCCATGTAATCCAAGATTACACGACCCAAACGCTCCGTACTGCATTTCATTTATTAGCCTAGGGAAAGTAAAGTTCAATTCCCTAGATTGGGAAAAGATTTTAGATGTTATTACTTCACATTAATGAACTTGATAGAAAAAAATCCATTAAACTACTTATATAAGTAATAATTAAAGTAATTGTTCGGATAATTAATATCAAATTACTTGTTCGTTAAAATCTTATTAATATTTCTTCAGACAAGTGGTGCAGATAGTATTATGAGTAACGAGTATAATATATAATAATATTAATGTGTTATCACAAATTAATAAGATTCATTCATTTTAATTTTTTAAAAAAACTAAAAAACAAAAAAAAAAGAACCGTCCTGAAAATATCTGAATTCTATTGGGTTATAACATCATATTAGTATTACTACATAATATATAGCCGTTAAATGCAAGAATTTTTTCGAGTGATTAAGGTGAGATTATTTAAGAATTTGTATTCTCACAAGACATCAGGATTATAAACAGTGATGAATTTATCATGTCTCGCATCTTCTAAGCGGTAATTAAAGAATTAATCGCCTGGGAAGAAACGCTAACTCCTCCTCCCGTATCAAAGTCAACTAAGCTAACAATCGGAATACTTTATTTTTCCAAAACGTGGAGGAAATTAATAAATTAAATCAATCAATAGATAAGTATGATGAAGACGAGGTGAATTGCCGAAACACAGCTAGAAATTTCGACACACTTATCCGCAACATCGGTTTCGTGTCTTGTTGGAATTGTTGGCGACTGTGCCTCCCAACAAAGCTAGAAATTTTATTTCAATTTGATCCTAAATTATTTCAATAATGTCCGAGTGTTCCTAATCAAAATTAATCATAGCGCGAGAAAAAAATAGGAAGATTCATTGCATCGAATGCGAGAGCAACTTTTAAATTTTAACGGAAACACCACGTCAGTACCTGAATTTTCTACAAAGAGAATTTAAATAATAAAATATAATTTAAATAACTCTAAAATTAATATATATATATATATATATATAACTCATATTAACCTAAACAAACCTAAAAACCTAAAAAATTCTGGTGTAAATTAGTAAGAATGGAGAAAGGATGTCAGACATGATAGAACATAAGTATTTTAGGACTTTTTAAAAAAGTTTTAGCATTTTCCGACATTTTTATTTAAAATTAAACTTACACTTTACATTAAAATTTATTTTACGAATAAATTATTTTACTAATTTTTATTTACTTTTAACACCACTATATAATAAAGATATGATATTTCGGTATCGTATAGGACTTTCTTTTCTCCTACTGCGGCCGTCCGAGGAAACGGTGGCTTAATGATGCTTCCTTTGAAAGTTCAATTGACCAAAACCTGTGAGCTGTATAAACATTACTGCTATAATTAGTGGAAATTTGATTCTTTATGCCTTATCCAAACTCTTCTTATGATATCCCTCATGTTTCATTAGTAAATGTTGCACGACCCTTAACTAGACGGAAAAATCATTTCATTATCGGAAAGCGTGAAAAAGTTAAGAAGAAATAGTAAAAGGTCAATTTCAAACGAAGTAAAATGAGATTATTTAATAAAATTATAGATAAAATATCAATTTTTGTCAAAAATGTTATACATTCTTTAAATTATCGGTAGGAGTAATGAATATCATTTTATTTTAATTGAATTTTTGCCTTTAACCTGTACCAAAAACATTCTAGGATGAATTCATGTTGAAAGATATTTGATTGGTGAACTTCCCTTGTAATAATTAAAAGAAAATTCTAATTTGAGTGAACAAAAGCTCAAGACTCAAATTTATCACGAACTAACACTTGAGGACTTCAATAATTTTTTTGTTAAATTTCGTCCCCCAACTCCCATTCATTCTAACACATAACTCCGTCGTCTTCTTGCCATTGACAAAAGGCTGATGTGGCAGCCAACTAGGCAAATGAATGGTAATTTTGCTGGCGTGGCATCACCATATCCGTAGAATAAAAAATTTAATAACACTTTAGTCCCTAAATAATTTAACTTTCTAATACTTGATGACACAAAAAATTTCTACTACCACTAAAGTTCATAAATTCGAATTTTATCTAAAATTTTGATCCAATTTTCAATTTTCTTAATAAAAATAAATATGAATACCAATGTTGTGCTAGATGTTTTTGATTCTATGTCGTTCTAATATGTGCACGTGTCACATGGTATGTTTTGTTTTCTATTTGATTTCTTGAAATATTCATGATGATGCTAATTTATTCTCTATCTCATGAAATTTATATTAGAACATCTTCTTTATGAACGCCATATATAATTAAGGTGTGTTATGAAAATGGGGCAAAAAGCACGTAAGCAATAAAGAAGAAAGAAAAGAACACACAGATTTACACGCATCATATGAGTTTGTGGAACTCTCCATTCTTTAAGTATTATATTTTATTTAATTTTAATGGGTCTAGTAGGATCTTATTAAGAGAAAGATAGGGATTAGAATAACAGCTCGAGGAAGTTACTACTAAGGGTGGTGGTATAGTGGTTTAAAGCCCACTCTCACACAGTCTGGTTAGGTCAATGCCACGTGTTCGAATTTCTCTCAGAGTAGTATTGCTGGAAGAGACTTTTAACCAGCTTGTGCCTTAACGATTATCAGCTTCTTAAACTAAATTAGTGCTTTGGTGATACCACGCTGACAGAGCCAATATTAGTGCTAGTTAATTAGTTCATCTGATATTTTCGCAATGGCTAGGTTGCAACCACCACTATCCTCCTTTTTCTGATCAAATAATAAACTGAGGAAATTATGATCAATAAAACATATTAATATGATTAATTACTAATGCTTTTGATTTGTTGCTTGCTATATTATTTGAATTTCACCCAATTACTGTTTTCTGAATAATGTGAAAATACGTTAATTTCAATAATTATTTTTATTTTAAATTACAATTATGTGGGATGACACTTGTTATTACTTTTATATTATATGCCAACATGTACTCTTACATTAACAATATAGAATCACAAACATGTAGTAAGCTATCGGTACTCATATCCATTTTTATTAAGAAAAATTGAAAACTGGATCAAAATTTTGGATGAAATGTGAATTTATAAATTTAGTGGTAGTAAATATCTTTTATCTCATCAAATATTAGAAAGTTAAATACTCAAAGATTAAAGTGTTTTTACATTTTTTTATGTTACTGACATGGCAGCGCCACATCAGCAAAATTAATGTTTGTTTGCCCCAGTGGACTGCTAGATCATATTTTCGTTAGTAGCAGTAAGACAGTGCCCTCAAGTGTTAGATGGAATGGGATTTGGGGATTAAATCGTTGGAAAAAATATTCAGGTCCTCAAATATTGGCACGCAAGAAATTGGGGTCCTAGGCTCTCAATCCACTCTTCTAATTTTGATGAGAGAGAGAAGAAGCCGCAGATCCAGTGTGCTCGAACACAAGCCACCAACCTCGCTGCAAAGGCTATGAAATTAAAAAAAAAAAAAAAGGAAAGAAAATCGGATGACTCATACCGATATATAAATCTTCATATTGATGGGTTAAAGAGTAAACTTGAATATACATGAGATTGGACCAAGTGAATACTTTGCATGTTATCAGAATAGGTTTTACACAGGTTCACACCTCTACAGGCTCGAGTGTGAAACTTATGATAAGTTAAAGGGATAAATAAACTAGCAGTACAAAGTCTTTTTGAAAATTTCACGTTGGTACAAAACCTTTTTTGTGTCGCATTTCGGTGCAAAATCTTTCAAAAGTATGCCACTTTTATATACTCCGTCAACTTCGCACTGACGGCATTAAATTTCACCGGGATGGCGATATAATGTGGACGCAAGCTGATTTGGCTTATTCACGTACTATTTTTAAATAAAATAACATAAAAAATTTTTAAAAACAGAAAAATATTAAATTTTTTTCAATTTTTTTTAAAAATTTAGAAAAATAATAAAAATTTTAAAATATATATAACAATTTTAATTTTTTCAAAAAAATTTAAAATTTTTGAAAAAACTTAGAAAATTTTAATAAAATTTTAAAAATCTACAAATAATAGTTTGAAAAATATATAAAATTGTGTAAAATATTAAAAATTCTAAAAATTTATTAAAAATGCAATAAAATAGAAAGAGAATTGTAAAAATTTAGAAAATACAAATAAAATTCTAAAAAATAAAAAGTTCACATAAAAAATTAACATATTAAAATAGTTTTAAAATAAAAAATTATAAAAATATATAAACTACCCTAATCCTCTTTTCCCCTATACCAATTTCACTCAATCTTCTTTTCTCTCAAACACTAATTTTCAAATCTTCCAAACATGAAAGAGATGAATTCATACAGAGGAAGTTGAAATGGAGGTGTCTCAGAGGAAGAGGCAGTCGGCCGCACTTGGGGGGAGGGGTGTAGCATCTAGGGGTTGGTTGCGCATCGGGTGAGGAGCAGCCAGTAGCACCCGGGGGGTTGGGTTTAGTGGGTGTGGGAGTCGGGTGGGGAGCAACCAGCATCGGAGGGTGTTTTAGCTTCTTAAAATTTTTATTAATATTTTTTTAAAATTTTTAATACTTTTCTAAGTTTTTTTAAAAAATTATTATTTTTCTATATTTTATTAAAAAAATTTATGTTATTTTATTTAAAAAGCAATTAGGCCAGATCGCCATGTATGCGAAATTTAATACCATCAGTGTGAAGTTGCTGGAATGTACTAAAGTGACACACTTTTGAAAGGTTTTGTATCAAAATACGACAAAAAAAGATTTTGTACCAACATAAAATTTTTGAAAAGATTTTGTACCGCTGGTGCAATTATCCCTAAGTTAAATATGAAAGTAGAAGAAAAATACTCAGCTCATTACTAGTTTATCAAGTGTGAAAGAAAAGTCTGGCTCTTATGTTAGTATGTGGATTGAAGAAAATGGTCCACCTCCTGATAATTTGTCCCCCCTGATGGCAGTTCAAAGTCACGTGTCTAGTGTAGGTCACATTGCTAAATGAGGACGGACATTGGAATTAAATCCCACATCGATGGAATTAAAGAGTAAACTTAGGTTTAAAAGAAAGTTGGATAATACTTCTTAACAGTATAGGCTTTTAGGTTGAAACATGTTCAATCTCTATTAAACCCATGTGGATATTTTACAACTCTTAAAAATTTGGTGCCTGCTCTATGAGCAAGTATTTTATAAAACAACTAACAAAATTTAAATACTTTTAAGACTATTTTTGAAATTTTGAGGATGAAAAAAAATATAAAAATAACTAAATTATAATCTATACTTTGAAATATTATGCAAGTAAAATTCACACGTAGTGCCAAGTCACTTCCAGAACAACCTTAATGGTTTCTTTGATTTTTTTATGAAATTCATAAAGTTCATGAATTTTTTTTATTTTTATCAAAATGTTTTACATGAGTAAATGCAATTTCCCCCTCTAATTGTCTTAGAGAGGCCAAAGTTTGTCAGAGATGTTTTGATTTTTTATATCTAATTCGATGTAAAATCTAAAAAATTCCAGAAATATCAGTTCAAAAAGATATACAGAAAAGAAAACACTTAGAGCACATCTGTGGGCCTCCGGAAGAATACATAACATTTCAAGTATAATAATTTTTTTTTACAACTAGGAGATTATTTTCTCATTTTATTGACTCCTCCAACTCCATTATTGATAAATAAAAGTATATTTACTCTAATTTGAATTATCCTTTTCAGTATGTACCACTTTATATCAAAAAGTCTAATACAAATTCGAGTTGGGTCATCCCAGAAAGGGTGAAAATCTCCCAACTTAAACTATTTTAGCCCCCACGTGCTTGAAGCTTTAGGTGGTGAATGATAAACCACGCTTTCCTTAGATAAGGATGAATTTTCAAGACATTTGCGCACGTTGAACTTAGATGTCTCATTCATAACTCCGAGAGAAAACTCAAGTGAAAAGACGTGCATACAATTTGTGTAAAATTTTAAGAGGTCGGAAGTTTGATTTTTTTTTTTGAGCATGTAGTCCTCGGTGATGCCACCCACACATGTATTTCGTACATGAACTTACCTACTGAATTTATGGGCGTGTAAGTTGTTTATGAGTAACAAACAAAGAGGATAAATTCCTCTTCATAAGAAAATGTCCAATTCATCTGACATGTGTACGCGTTATATCCATGTAATATAATATCTATACGGACCTTCTAGAATTGAAGACCGGATTAGAACTATGGGCAACTTGCAGAGGTGATGTTAGTTGGAGTTCCTTTGTTTCTTCGAATGGAAGTTGCCGAGAAGACCTAGACATTTGTACTTTTTCCCTTTTGAACACAGTACCGAGTGGGCATATCAGCACAATATATTATTTGTCTAATTCATGCCCAATTTTAATTAATTCAAATATTAAACTGTCCCGCCTTCGAGGAACCAGCATTCCTTTTACCCAAATTGAGTCCTTAATTGGTTTGTCGAGTGGCAAGCAGATTGACGGCTCCTTTAAAGCCATTGATTGATCGAAGCGATTTAATGTATTTTTTTCTAAAATAATATTTTGAATTTAAGTACTGTAAAATAGAAAACGTTCGTTGCTATGATGAATTTAACATAGGTAAATTGATCTGGTTCGAATTTGAATTAATCAAAATATATTAGGTTGTGTATCAGAAAAAGTTATTCTTAATAGTGTGGGAGCGTGGGGGCAATCTTGAAAGATGAGAAATTCTTAGCCGGTCGTGATACGAGAAGATACTAATCAAAATATAATAAAATGAGCAAATTAACCTTAATCGTCCAAGCAATTGCCACAATTGTTACTAATTAAAACAATTTAATTAGTTCTTCCTTACTATGTCATTGTTAGATAGGACTATTTAGGATTTTTTTTTCGTGAAAGACATTCCACAGATCAGAAGTTCCCAATTTTAACATTCAACTTTGATAAATAATGAATCATAATTGAAAAAATATATAAATAATAAATTCTAATTAGATGGATATACCGCGTTATCATTACCTACTAACGTGGTATAATCGCTCCTGGTGACATTACGTATCAATCAAATAGGTGGGTGACGCTAACGGGTTATGACTCTCTGGTTCCTCCATGTCGTTGATTGCGAAATCTCCCTCATTTGAAAGCGGACCTAATCAACCAATGAGGATGGCGGTTTGGTGATCAAAAAATTCATTCTCATACTATTCGATGACGTTGGAATTCTAAGTTCAAATCACCCTTTAAGCATAATTGTGAGGACTCTATGAGTTTGAGTCTTCGTTAGACGTCGGCTTCTTGAACTATACTAAGCATTTAATAGTGCGATAGAGATAGAAACAATATTAGTACTGATTATTTAGTTCGTTTGATATGTTCGCGGTTGAATATGAAAACTTTAATATTACGTAATAACGGATTATTATGTTACCATTACTGTTATATTCCTTTTATTATTGGAAAAATTTTTTGATTAGGTCGGAAGTTTTGCATCGAAATGCGTTCGTCTAAATGACAAATAATGGCTAAGACGAGTTTACGAAGTCTTTTTACTGAAATGCGTTCCTAATTTAATTTTGAAATTTTACAAAAATTTTAAAATTATTTTCCTTTTTTTATATAATTTTTATATTTTTAGTATTCGTCTTAAATTTTTAAAATTGTTTCTACATTTTTCCAGATTATTTGTTATTTCTTAAAATTTATAGTGACACTTCAACAAAAATGATATGTGACAGTATATGTATTGTGACGTGTCTCATAACACCACGCAGGATCCATTGTTAAATTATGTGTGAATGGACCGTCAGTGAAACAAGTGACTGACTGGGCTTAAATATTATTTGGTTTACAGGATTACGTCAGTTAGGGACTACCAGAAACGGATCCGGGTTTACATCAAAGATTGTTATGAATAGACTTGAGCTTATTTCCACCAAAAAAACTTAAGTTATTATGCGGTGATATTCAATTATCTTATGAACTCATTATTATTTCTTAATTTAACCGACGTGAGATCTAACATGAAAAAACCCACCAGATTTGAACATGATTAATAGGGTCTGTTAAGCATTTGAATACTAATAGAACCGATAGAAAAAAAAAAAAAAACTCTTCTATACATTAAAACTCATAAAAACAACAAATTTATACTACCACTACTATTCCTTTCTTATGTGAAAATTCAAGTTATAACAAAATAACAAGATTGACGTGTCGCCGACACGTCCCAGCCCTGGCCGCCTTGCCAGGACAAAGCTTAAAGCTAGCAACTTTGATCTTTTCTAAATGATATTTGCACCACTAGTAAGGGAAGACCAACGATCTAATCTAATTCATATTTAAATAAATTCTACTGACACATTGTACAAACCCTAAATCTTGCTTACATGGAAAGAGATCGATCCTTTTGAATGAATTGACGCTCAATTTTGATTAATTAATTAGTAATTGGATGTTGATAATTAATTATATTGGGAAAGCAACGCTACCCTACCTTTGTCCATGAAATAAAATAATGTGAAAGGGAAAGAGCAACATTCTAAAGTATTTCTCGGCCGTGGTCCCCGAACAGCATTTTATCCACCACAAATATTCTCTCTCTTTCTCATAATTAAAAACCTCCAGATACATGCACTTTGCTCTCTTCGTGTAAATCCACACGTGGAACTAAATAAACAATTTATCCAAATACGTCCATATAACAGATGTACATGTATATATGTATTTTTTCAGTACGAAGAAGTATAATTTTAAAAATCATATCAGATCGGACCGGGAACCGGTTCCAAGTTCAACTTGGGGTTCAATGGGTCGAACCGAATTTATTGAAAAGATAATAAATGTATAAAGTACATGTAAAAACCTAAAATACACAAGTATTAATAATTTAATATCTATGGGCTCAACCTGGTTCATTAAAAACCGGCCAGTTATGATCCAGTTAACCCGGTTTGACCCGGTTCCTGTCGATTCAATGTGCAAATTGAGTTAACTATGCAACCGGATCGGGTCAGTCGCTGGTTCTAGGTTCAATCGGTTGGACGGCCGGTCTAGTCCGATTTTTAAAACTATGTGAAGAAGACATATAAATTTAAAAGGCCTTGAGAATTGCTCATGTTAGATAGTTGATAAAATATATACAGTAATATAGAAAATTGGGTACAATTGTCTATTAGTTTAGTTTTTTAAGTGGGCATGATCCAACCTTTTGTAGTATTACATTGTATCCCAGCGTGACTCTGATCGGGGATGCATTTAGGAGGGGACGATCATCCCTGCAAGTCAATAAACTGTAAGGTCTTATATGAAATTTTCGTTAGCTCTATCTATATTTTTATAGATTATGATTCAACCCCCGAAATCCATCATTTAGCTCTTTCTTTAATTTTGCCCACTTGGATCGGTTTTCTAGATACGTCGCTGGCTCTGACCATAACACACCCCCGAGTGTGGAACTCAAAATCTTATATGCCCGGTGGTAGTTTTACAAAAGGGATAGGAGATCTAGAAAACAAAATGGCACGGGAACTCAAAAAATGAAAATCAAATCCAAAACCCTTTTGGTTACAAGTTAAGGGTAATGATAGTGCACCAATGGAAGGGCAATCAAAGGAGTGAGATCGAACTAAAGACCGATCTTGGTCTCTGATTAAAGATGATATGATTGCACAATCCGATTTTTGAATTTAAGGAAGGATGGATGAGATTAATATGGCACGTTGTTAAAATACTTCCAACGGCTCATGATTTTGCTCAGATAAGCCCTAAAAGGAGTAGCAGTATCCGAACACTTTGAAAGGGTTTCAATTCAATGCATCTGGAAATAATCCAAAGATGTTGAAAGATTCGAAAGGAGTCATGCAATCCTCCCTAAATAACTAATTCCAATACTATTTAGGGCTTCCGAGTTCAATGAAACTACGACACCATGTCCCAGATCAATGTTATTTCCTTTTATCTATACTATCAGTATTCAAAAGTCATACGAGTATCGGATTAATTCACTTCGAGCCGTGTCCGCCTACTAAGAGATAAAACTCTCACAGTATGAATTTTCTTAGTTCACAGAAACTCGAGCCCGTGATCGTTATTTAAGGGAATCAAATGTTGAATAGGTTGAATCAAGTTATCATGTTGGTAAGATCAATTGTACTCGCCGGGTGCTAGAGGGCAGATAAGTTTGTCGTTTTCAGGACCGCCTAAATCCGTCTCTAGCTACACGTGCCTGCATCAATTACAGTTTGTCGCATTATCAACCAGATGGTTCTGTTGCGAGCTCTATGTATGAACAAGACCTACACACACACATACATATATAAGACACATGGAGCCTAACACCAAATAATAGATTTCTTTTTTATAAAGAGAAGATTTTTCTTCTAGGGCCATGAATACGTACAAACTCATGAATTCAAGTAAGTTTACGTACATGGCGTATAAGCGAGCGCCCTTAATCTCTAAGGGTTGCCCATTTAAGAAGAAAATCGAACCTCTAATGTTAGAACTTTCCCATGAAACGGACGGATGTACTGTACACTTGAACTTTTCGATGGGACGGCTGACTTTTTTTTATTGTAGATAACATGATATTAGAAATCCACTGAATTCTAAAAAATAAATTTTAGGTTAGGCCAACTTGATTAAGAAGTAAAACACCCACGATCATTACTTTTTTTTTTTTCATAATACTCGATTCAAAATCTCTAGTAAAAAATAATGTTAGATAATATTTTTTTGGTATATATTACTGATATTTAGAAACCTGACGAACTATAATTAATTCATTTCAACCCGGGTCAGCTCATTAGGGGTAAACCTTTCCAAAATATGAATTTTCTTCATTTACAATACTCGAATTCGATATTTTTTTTAAGAAAAAGAGACTTGATTCACAACTAGGAATTTCCGAACTAATCCATATTCAAATTAGATGACATTTTGTGCCCTTCGCGGTTGTTTAGTGAGAAATTCTTAGCTTACCTTACCTTATTATATGACATGATAAAATACCAATTATATTGTGACAAACGATTAAATTGATACTAATCATCCAAACAGTTACCCTAATTATTACTAATCAAAGCAATTTCATTAATTCTTCCTTACTATGTCACTATGAGGTAACATCGCTTTAGATTTTCTCTTGTTTATGTGTTTAAATACAGACAAAAGTTAGTCAAGTGAGAACTTATACTTTTCAAAGTTTTGGTCTAATTTTGTCTAAACTCCTTTTTAACAAAAGAGAGTTTAGGTCTTTAAATATGCCTTGTCAATGCAGCTTCTGCGAAGTTTAGCTTTTTTCTTTTTTCTTTGGGTGGGTGGAAAAGTTTAGCTTTCTTTATTTATTGATTTCAGAGACGAAGAATTTGTAGCAAAAACTCTTTTGAAATGTGAGAAAATACTAAATATATATATGTAACTGGCAGAAGTAAATATAATATTGAAAAAAAGGTCCAATCTCAGTAACACATCACTAAGAAGAACTTCTTAAATTCGAAAAGATCTATAAAAATTTATATAAATTATACTAATTTTATTTTATTTTTTATAAATTACCTTAATTGGCTCCTAAAAAACTAGCATTTTACAGCAAACGATTGTTACAATTAAATTTAATACGGTATAATAAGAATAGAATTTAAGAGTAGGTGAAAGATCAGCATCGCCCTCTGCCCAAAGCCAAGAGCTATATAAATTCTGCCCTTTGTCTTAAGTAGTCACCGAAGTTCAATATTAGACGTGTTTGCTCACCTCCTGGTCAGTTGCTGATCGGACAGATTCAGCGGCAACTGGCAAATGTCAGCCTAGTGCATAGAATAAAAGAATTGCAAGAGAGAAATGACCGAAAAAAATTGCAAGAAAAAGATTATCAGAAATCCTACGTATAAGAAATGAGTAAATGTCAGCATTTATCAGTTCACTTTTTTAAATATATATTATACGTTCAATTAAAAAAAAAAAGAAATTCGACAATAGGATTGCTTCGGTAACGGTAAACATCCAAATTAACTTTATGGTTCAGAGTCTTAAGTGCCCGTGAAATGTATGATAATTCTTTTAATTAACATAAATAAGTAAACGACAAAATTTTTCGAATTCTATATCCATTACGAGAAAGGTTTGTATGTTCCAATTCCGAAATTTTTACCATTTTACCTTATTTTTTTCAGAAGTGGGTTAACTTAAATGAATAGAATATACATTTAAATCATATGAAACTCTATCAGTAGTGGTGTGCACGAGTAGCGGGTATAACCGTAACCAGTTGGAACCTACCTTATAGGGTAGGATCCGGTTAGGTACTAATGACAATAGGGTAGGGTTTGTATAACAATTTAAGGACCGGTTAGAATAGGTTCTATTTCCGACTCCAAACATATAGTACTCAAAATCCAAACTGAAAACAATTATATATTCAAACGATAATTTCCTCGTGCCAATTCAATTCGCATGTTATTTGTACTTTTAAACTCCTAATTCGATAAATTTTTATTTTAAATAATAATTATTCATTTATTATATTCAAAACATCAATAGAACTTACAGACAAGTAACAAATAACAATTAAATGTATTAAAAATTTTTACATAAATTTAACTCATTTTTGTTAAATCTTATACCATTTGTGGTAAACTAATGATAACAAAATTAAAATTATAAAAATTGATCATAAATTTGGTTGTCTAATTATAAAACCCATGGATTATAGTTATATATAGTTATCATAAGGAGAAAATTGAAAGATATGATCCAACCACGCACTCCGAACTCATGATATAATACAAGTTTCGATTAGGATCCAATTCTAAATTCCACAAGATAGAGTCTGGATCCAAAAGTTAAGAACCGGTCTTATACATGATAGGGTTCAATTGAAAAATCTAGTTTTTCGTATCGAGAAGTATTTGAACTTCATCCGGCTAATCTCCATGACCCATATGTACACACACCAACGTGCTCAATTTGAATTAGAAGTCATGTCGTGGTCATCATACTCGATTATGTGCAAGATTATAAGTATGTCGATGTACTGCATGCTCATCTTGTGGGAGTTTGTGGATATTTAGGAAATATAGTATTTGAAATAAGATTCTATCTGTCAATAAGATAGTTTTGCATTCTCAGTATTTTCTAAATATAATTTAGATTTTATCATGGTATTTTGTAATTATTTATTTTCTAGTTTATTTAATTTTTTGAACCTATAAATAAGTGTATTTTCTCATATAATTCTCAAATCAGACAATCGTTGAAATAAAAATGCACTCTCGACCATGTTTATCTTTTATCATCGTCTTAAACCTCAAGCGGTTTAGGATTCTCAAAGCCGCATTGACGTGGACGTGATCTCTTCGATATCGTCTTCCCTTTGTTTCCCGTATGAATAAAAGTCTATACAGCTGTTATTACTTAGATGGTAGACTGGATGTTGACAGGTGCGACGAAAATTATTTTCCTAATATATTTTCAATTTTTTCATCGGAAATTATATATATATATATATATATTTGAAGTATTTAAGGATTCTCCCTCTTTTCCTTGAGACATGAGATGCGTTTCTTATTATTAGTAATTTGCAAGATCTGAATAATATTTATTTTAAAAAAATAATTATATTTCCACATTAAATAATCGTAAATAATTAAGGGCTCCGGATAATTTTTAGAATTTTAAGGAAAAGGAGTATAATTAGGGGTTTCAGCAAAGCATTTGAGGAGGAAATATTCATACTTGACTTAGGCAAGATAAAATCGAGAATTGTTTGAATTTCTCACTATAAGCTGAAATTTGAAGATTAGAAACTACGGTTGAACATAAATTTCAATGAAAGAAAGGTCAGAAGTACAAACAACGATCAACGGTTATGATTGTGGTAAGAAGTACGGAATACTTTGGATAAAATTTTTGTGATGGTTTTTTTTATGGATTTTGCCTTTTAGTTTGAATAAGATTTTCTAAATCTCGTAATCTATATATTCAGAAAATGTATGCGTGAGATATTACAAGTTTTTTCTAGGGTTTAAATAGGAGAAAGTCTTATACTATATATAGGGTCTTGTACAAATTGAGAAGTCTCTCGATGTGGCGAAATCCGAGGCCTCTGGGCCAGTGCATGAGAGTCTAGAATCACTCGGTATGGTGATATTTTGTGATCTTTCTAAATAAATTCTCGACAACGCTAGAACGTGAACACTTGAGAAATCGAGTTTGATACTCTTTTTGTGTGGATTTTGGATTGGGTGATATACTTGAGAGCTGTAATATCTTGTTTTAATTTATCAGTTATTATTTTTTTTGTGTTATGGATTTTTTTTAAAGTATATTAAGTTTTGAATTTCTCATTTTCTCGAATGGTCGGGATCTCCCGTTTCATCGTATTCAGCAGGAATAGGTCATGATGGGGGCAGTCAGGATGTTATTCATCTGTGAGGAAAATAAAGACTACAATCCGAGCATAAACTAAGAACAATCGTGATAACCGCAGAGAGCTTCAACCGCTAGAAACCGAATCAAGAACATGTACAATGAGCTCGGACTATTCTAGATCCACAATTAAGTCGGGTCAATATACCAAGATGGTAAAACTATTCCAACATGAATTTTCTTTATCCATAAGAATTAAACTTGAGACTTTTTTTTTAATTAAATTTTGTTGTGAGCAAATTGTTGATGAAATAGGCGACTAGGCCTGAGGGAGGCTGTCGTTTGTAGGGTTACGTTAATGAGAAATTATCGGAGACGGGTCTGCATTTTTGTGAAAAATTATCGAGGGCAGATACTCCTACATTATATTATTTTTAATAGCTATTATAAGAGTCAAACACGTTTCCATTCAAAAGTTTAAACTATTAGGTGGTGATACTCAATTATCTTCTAAATTTATTATTATTATTATGTTATATAACCGATGTTGGATCTATTTTTTTAAGTAAATTCTATTGAAACCAACTATACAAAGTTCGAGAGATTACTATAAAAGTTCCTCAAATATAGAAAATGAAGGGAAAATTGAACGCTAGTGTAATTTTTGGTATAAAACATTTTTTTAACTTCGTACTACAAAAATTTTTTAAAATATAATATTTGGGTACAAACTAGTAAATTTTTACTAGTACTATTAATTGGGTGATGTGACAATGTGATGTTGCTCACTGGTGCTGAAGTGAAAATTTCGTTGACGTGGTGCCATAAAATAAATTTAAATTATAAAAAATTAAATAAAAAAGAATTTTAACATAAAAAATTAATTTTGAAATAAAAATAAAAAATAACAACTAATCTGAAAATTTTGGAATAAGACTATATAGGTTTTAAAGAATGAATAAAACAATCCAAATCGATCTAAAACGATCCGGAATTTTTAAGGACCGACTCTTAAATGTTACCAGCACTTAAGACCATTCTAAACTGGACAAAATACATAAAAAATAGAACTAAAAATTTGAAATATAGGCCGGAAATTTAAAAAATAAAAAAAGACCTAAATTGATTCAAAATGATCCAGAATTTTCAAGAACCGACCCTCAAACTCTACAAACACCTAAGACCATTCTAAAACACACAAAATACATTAGAAACAGAATTGAAAAATTTGGAATAGGTGCTGGACAAATTTTAAAAGATCAATAAATGACTAGAATTGATATGGAGTGATCTGGAATTTTCAAGAATCGACCCCTGGACTCTACCAAAATCTGAGACAATCCTAAAACACCCAAAACAAATCAAAAATAGAATAGAAAAATTTAGAATAGGGGCTAAAAAGATTTTAGAAAGTCAAATTGATTCGAATCATTTTGGAAAATTTAAGAACCGATCTTTGGACTCTACCAAAACCTAAGACCATCCTAAAACATATCAGAAACAGAACTTAAAAATTCAAAATAGAGTCTGGACCGATTTTGGGAAGTCAATAAATGATTCCAAATTGATTTGAAATGATCCAGAATTTTCAAGAATCGATCTCTAAACTCTACCAACATGTATGACCATTATAATACACAAAATACATCAAAAATATAACTAAAAAAATTTAGAGACTAAGAGATTCCGTGAGAGAGGATCACAAAGGGAGACAAGATCGAGAGCGAGTGGGTTATGGACCGCTGTTCTGGGCAACGAAGGTTGGCAGGGGTTACTGTGCTCCCTATAAAAGCATGGGGGGCTTGGGGAGAAGATAATAATACCCCAAGCACTGTCACTCCCATTCTCTCTCTTTTTTTCCAACCCCTAATTTTTGAAATTTTATTTTAGTTTTTTAGTTCAAATGTAAAACATAAAATAATAAAAATAAAATAACTTTAAAATATAAATTAAAAACATAAAATTATTTTATTCCAAATTTTTCAGTCATATTTCTAATGTGTTTTGTGTGTGTGAGGATTGTTTTAGTATTGGTAGAGTCTAGAGGTCGATTCTTGAATATTTCGGATCGTTTCGAATATATTCAGGTCATTTATCAACTTTCTAAAATCTCTCCAGTTCCTTCTCTGAATTTTTTAGTTCAGTTTTTGATGTGTTTTGTGTATTTAGGATGTGCTTAGGTGTTGGTAGAGTTTAAAGGTCGGTTCTTGAAAATTCTAGATTGATTTAGTTCATTTATCGTCCTTTTAAAATCTGTTCAGCATCTATTCCAAATTTTTTAGTTTTGTGTCTAATGTGTTTTACTTTTTTTAGGATCATCTTAGGTGCTGGTAGGATTTAGAAGTCGGTTCTTGAAAATTCTAGATCGATTTAGGTCATTTACCGTCCTTTTAAAATATGTCCAGCATCTATTCTAAATTTTTCAATTCTGTTTCTAATGTGTTTTATGTGTTTTAGGATCATCTTAGATGTT
Organism: Lagerstroemia speciosa; assembly: GCA_037672795.1. Lineage (NCBI taxonomy): Eukaryota > Viridiplantae > Streptophyta > Magnoliopsida > Myrtales > Lythraceae > Lagerstroemia > Lagerstroemia speciosa. The sequence goes on from CM075306.1 coordinate 3,628,347, forward strand.
AAGGGGTTATTTCTTGAAAATTTCATATTGTTTCGGATTAATTTGGGTCATTTTTTGACCTTTTAAAATCTGTCCAGCCTATATTCTAAATTTTTCAGTTATGTTTCTCATGTGTTTTATGTGTTTTAGGATCATCTTAGGTTTTGGTAGAGATTAGGAGTTGTTTCTTGAAAATTTCAGATTTTTTTCGGATCGATTTGGGTCATTTTTTGACTTTTTAATATTTATCCAACCTATATTCTAAATTTTTCAGTTCCATTTCTGATGTGTTTTGTGTGTTTTTAGGATAGCCTTAGGTGTTAATAGAGTCTAAGGGTTGTTTCATGAAAATTCTGGATCATTTCGGATCGTTTTGGGTCATTTTTCTACCTTTTAAAATTTGTCCAGTCCATATTCCAAAATTTTCAGTTCTGTTTTCTGATGTGTTTTGTGTATTTTAGGATTGTCTTAGGTGTTGATAAAATTTAAGGATCAATCATTGAAAATTCTGGATCGTTTTGGATCAATATAGAATGTTTTATCAATTTTTTAAAAATCTATCCAGTTTTATTCCAATTTTCAAGTCAGATCCTTATTTATTTTATATTTTAAAGTGGATGTCTTAAAATTAATTTCATTTATTTTAAAATTCTTATTTTTATTTGTTAACTTTTTTATAATTTAAATTTATTTTGTGATGTCATATCAGATAAATTTCCATATCAGTACAACTGAGCGTCCAAATCACATTATCACTTCAGCCCAATTAGCGATATTAGTGAAAAAACGATTTGTACCAAAGTGTTATATTTTGAAACATTTCTTAGCACGGAGTTATAAAAAAAAGTTTTATACCAAAATGTTATATTGATGAAAGATTTTGTACTAACAGTGTAATTTTCCCAAAAAAGAAATGACCAAGAACTTATCTTTGCCTCCAGGCCTTCAATAGAAGCAATCTTATACCTCGTCATATTTTCAATGTCCCGGAAAACAGCGTCAGGGGCCCTCTCAAAGGATTGAAAAACTCGGGCATCCCTTTCTTGCTATATACGGTAAATGGATAATGGAGTCTAAACATTTTCCCTTCCAAGAAACAGCAATTGCAAGGTCCTGAGTCTGCCTGGGCAGACTCATAAAAAGTTTGATGCGACAAAACTTTGCTCAAAACGTGTCCAAAGAGCAATCAAAGAGCACACGTGATGTCGTGTCTCGAACTCGAGACCCTACTTAAGTAAAAAAGATATTTTACCATCTCAATTAGTTCATATGTGTCCCTTCCAAGAAATAGCAATTGCAAGGCCTTGAGTCTAGACTTGGGTAGACTCATAAAAAGTTTGATGTGATAAAACCTGTCTAGAAAATGAGCAATCAAAGAACATAATCTGTACAAGTAACTAAATCACAGCAGTAATCGAATCGTAATCTTGCTACCGGTCCCCTCTCATTTTTGACTTCTCCTCTGGTTTCAAACTGTTGCTTTCCCTTCTACCTTGGGAAAGATTAGTCGCAGCTAGCCTTTTCGAGTGAAGCTTCTTGGAAGGATCCTCTTCTCAGTTGTTAGGGCTTGGGAAATAATAAAATATGGAAAAAAAATTAAGTTCTCAGACAAAGTTAAATAGTTTCAAAGACCATTCAAATCCATACTTTTAACAATCTGGTCTCGTGAAAATGGGACCTCTGGCCCCCGCGAAGTACAGAAAAACAGGGTAAATTAAGGGCTTATTCTAAGCCAAAAAATTCCCTTATTTTAAGCCTAAAAAATTAACATTAAACACAAAGTATTAAAAAAAACGTGAGGGACGACGGGCCTCATACGTGCCGTCAGCAAAAATGAGGTCAGTTCTAGATCCTATCCCATCCCCAAAGATGATTTCTTGGTCCAACCCCGCCGCCGTGCGCCAATTTGACCCACGTGCTTTAATAGGGACGCTCCCGATAAGAAATTAATTTGTTAATCGGCTTACAGACAACTCTGTCATCCCTAATTTTAATTTTCCTACCTTCTTTGTCTTGTTTTTTTGCTACTTTTCTATTGTGAGGCTACAATCCTAAGACGCCCTCCTTGCCGCACTTACTATTTATGAAAACATCTATGAATTAAAAAAAAAAAAAAGAAAAATAAAGTGAGACCATAAAGTTTACTCATGAGAATCTTGTCAAAAAACCCTTCAGTCGGGTTAAAGTGATACTAAGTATATTAAATTCATTCGCTCTATCTTGTCCAATAATTTTAGCCTTTCATTCACTTCACTTTTATTTGGTTACAATAGAGACACAAGAAAAGAAACTAGAGGAGGATAAGAGGAAAAGGGAAGAGAGAGAGGGTTTTGTTCGTTAGTACCCCTCCTGTCATGTCACCTAGAGGTATTGGGTTAAATATCATTAATGAAACTTATCGTATTTCTTTTATCCCATCTTTTTTCCATCTCTTATAGGTTTATGTATCTGTTTTTCACACAAAAAAAAAAAAGGAAAAGAGAAATTTGGGAGTTCGGAGATTCACTGATAATGATCAAGCACATAATGTTTTATTTTTAGGTTAAAGGCAATATTACTATATCAAATGAATATTTAGTGTTTAATATATAATAATTGCTTTGTAAAAATATTCGTTCATATCTTGACACGTGTAAAGTTAACCCTTAAAACTTATTAAAATAATACAACTTCAAGATCTTATGGAGATTTATTCAACGAATTCGTTGTGCATTTCACATTAAATATTTACTCAGCATCAAATACCCCCAACTTCATGTTTATTTTAATGTCTCCCTTATTTGAAATTCCATATCCAATATCGACCTCTCACTTTCATCCCACTATCCCTCGTTTGATATATAAATGTTTATAAGTCCTTGAGTAATTTTCGTGAACAAAAAGCCCAAGCATTTGCCACTCTCTGAGTCCCCATCGCCAAAAATCGAACCCCAAAATCGCCACGGCGAACGTGCAACAACATTATGGAGCCATGCACTTTCTTTGAAATTCAAAGCCACCTTAACCCCGGATTCCAGATCGAAACTACGTACAGGATGCACCGATCGGTCTCATGGGATGAGCTGCTGCTGACCGGCAGCTCGCTCCCATTCGACATTCACGACTCCGAGGAGATGCCCCTCCTCGACGTCCTATCCAGAGGGGCAAAGGAGTCGGCTTCCAAGCCAGAGCTGTGTCCCAAGGAAGAGGAAGTCACCTCGACGCTGGATCCCTTGATGCCCAAGGAAGAGCTCCCCGGGGAGGAGAAGTCGTACCGGGGGGTGAGGAAGCGGCCGTGGGGGAAGTACGCGGCGGAGATCCGGGACTCGACCAGGCAGGGGGTAAGGGTCTGGCTGGGAACGTTCGACTCGGCGGAGGCGGCCGCCCTGGCATACGACCAGGCTGCGTTCTCAATGCGGGGACCAATGGCGGTGCTCAACTTTCCGGTCGAGAGGGTGAAGGAGTCCTTGCGAGAGATGAAGTACAAGGTCGAGGATGGTTGCTCCCCTGTTCTGGCCCTGAAGAGGAGGCACTGTATGAGAAGGAAGTCTTATAACAGGAGGAACAGAGGGAAGGAGCCGAGGCCGGCCGTGAAGGCCGAGAATGTTGTGGTTTTCGAGGATCTTGGGCCAGAGTACTTGGAGGAGCTGCTCAGCTCGTCGGAGAGCAGCGGCTATACTTGCCCCTGGTGAAGAATTAGGATCTGGAATTCACACTCACACAATTCCTTTTCATTCTTTCCTTCACTGCTTCAACTCGGCAGTCCCTCTTCCTCTGTTTCGGGCTCTGTTTCCTCGGTTCATCTCACGGGTCGAAAACTGTGACAGCCTTTGTTTCGGTCAGTGGGATCAGTAGGAGTTAGTGCGAGACCGATTTTACATTAAGAATAATCAGTTTTCTTTGAATTCATTTACTTTGTAGCCGACTTCAAAATCTTCTGCATCCAGTTTCTCCTCCCCTGCTTCTTCCCTGTTTCTTGGTTTACCCTTCCGTCCGGGTTGACTTGTCTAAGGATTCAGATTATCGAATTCTTTATGGAGACGGAACTGGTATGAATCCGTCACCGATGTATTTAAGTTCGATTATCATTATTGGGACTCTGACTCTCCGTACCTCTTTATTTCTTATTTTTTCTATTTACTTTTAATTTTATGTGTCTCTTTTCTAATAAAAATCTAACATCTTAAAAATTATTAAATTTCTCGATATCAAAAAGGGTGTTAATTTAATTTATGTTTGGGAAGCTCAATTGGTGGTGCACAATTTTTTTTTAATTATTTTTACAGCATAGCTCTACGTATGTAGAATCAAATAAGAGAGAGTGGAGAATAAAATGATGAGCGGAGTCCACCAGAAAAAATCGAGTTGTTCGAAGGGTTTCAACTTTTAAGAGTAATTAAATTGTCAAGAACTTGCTTCGGTGTCATGCATTTGTCCAGCGCAATCATTGAAGCCTGAACTGATCAATGAGTGCCATTTTGCATTTATCTATTATAGTTCTCCTCGATTGTTACGTCTGTTTTAATTAATCGAACGCGCAGAGCCTAAGACGAAATCTCCTGTGTAAGGAAAATTTTATAAAATTTTAGCGGTACCGTAGATTTGATCATAACGTTGCTGCGTATTATGTATGGGTGTTATGACACTCACTCATTGCACGCCGTAATATCGTGATCGAATCACGTTCAAAATATAATACCTTCGAGATACGGTAGAAGCCTCCCTGCCTTAGATTCTCTGCCCGAAGAGATTCATTAGCTTCTGCCGTGGCTGTTATGGGAGTTTTAGTCTTATTCCTTGGCTAGCTTTGTTCTGTCTCCAAGTCCAGGTGGGTACCCCTTTTCCTTAACAACGAACGAGTTTTTTCTTCTCGAATATATCAACACACCACGAGCCCGTAAATACATGTAAGATGCACATGTGCGGGCGGCCTAAGCAAATATCACGTGCTCAATAAGGAACCGAATATCTGATCTCGTGAATTTTCTTATGATTTATAAGTATGTCCTCTCATTTGAGCTAACCATTGGAGTTACAGGTGGTTCGTGTTAGGATTTGTGCCTAAATCTAATCACATGCGGTATAATTGGAGTAATCTTTATTCATGAAATAAAATTAAGGTATTTATTATTCATCATTCGCTTTGAATTTTTTACCTATTATGATGAAATGCATAAATTAATGTATTGATTTTTGGACTATGATGAGATCATGCTAGTGAGACCTAAAATATAATCAACCTTAACTTAAAATAGTTGCTAGTTATAGGATCGCAGAATAGGGGATCTGCAACTCAGTAAGACAAGTATACTCGTTACATGCTCTACAATAGAGAGTAATTGATCTCACAGTTACTTGTGAAGAGTTACTAATGTAAAAACATGTGTGCTCATTATGAAATGAGTTCACTGAATTGACTCACTAGAGGAAGGACTAATGGGTTTCAAAATAAATGTCAATTAGTTAATCCTCAGGTAATAGCGGGTGTAAGTAATCCTTGGAACTGATATTATCATAATACCTCGTAATTGTTAAATTATGATTTTTGATCTATTCCTTAGCATGACTCTCTGAGACATGTATAGGATATTCCGAATCCAATGAAACTTTTACGGAGATGGTGAGTAATCAATAAGGAATCGGTTACTTCGATTGTATGAAAGTATGCCCTATGTATTCTGCTTAGTATTGGCTCGGAAAATCTCTGGTCAGAGTAGTACGAAAAATTGGAAAGGAATTTCCGATATTTTATAATTGAATCAAATACTTAAGAATTGAAAACATATGAATAAATGAATAAGTATTGGGGTTTGACATATAATCCATACCCTACCTCATTCGGGACATTGTATAATCGAAGGATTTAATTACACATAAGCTTATCATCAAAGGGTGTTCAGTCTTTAAATTGAAATCCTCACTATTTGAGTAGTCATGACACGTTGCTAGACGTCAATCTTGACTTGTGGGTCTATCCGGTTAAAAGTTAATCGAATTAGCTTGTTAAAGGGTTTAATGAGATTAAAGTAAAATATAGTTAATAGACCCACTGCTGGCTTAGTGTGGAACCCAATGGGTCACACACAATACATGTTTTTCTCGTAACCAAAATTTAATTGATTTAAATTTTGGATCGGGCTATTAAATTTTCGTTAGCACGAATTGATCCCATAATGGTCACATACCTTATCGGATAAGGCAATCCTGGAATTATATATTTGATTAGATTTATCGAAATCTAATTATTTTTCTCGGTTAAATGTGCACGTAAATTACCAAATTAAATTTGGTTAAATACAAAAAGATTTACGCGTGATATTAATTTTCTTGATAATCAAAGATATCGATTTGACAGAAATCGCGTTACCATATCTTCGTGTTAAGTAAATTAGATATATATGTATATATATACACGTAAAATATATAGAAAGATATTGGCAGTTACCTTTGAGATGTGCATATATATTTATATAAAAGCTTCCTTTTTGTTTGGTGTGGTGGCGATTGATCACTTTTGCTGAGAAAAAAGAAAAATTAGATTGATACAAAAACATTCGGAGTGTGATCGATTATTGAGAAAATGTTTCTCAATTCTTGCGAGATACCTGGTGTGGATACCGTGGAAGACGTACATGTGTCCGTCTAATCAAAAGATTAGCTTCAACAAGTTCGTGCGATCAACTCGAGGAATCAACACAAGAACCAATTCAGAGTTCTTGTAGGTATGATTTCTAAACATCCTCTTTATTTGTATTTCTGAATTATCTCAAAGTGATCCTAGATCAGGAATAAAAAATTTTAAATTTATGTTTCCTCTGCATTTCGATTCCCAACAGTTCGTGCTTGACTGCGAGCTCGACCGAGCATGAACACCCACTATCGAGTTCAATTCGAAGATGTAAACCGGTAACTTTAGCTCGGTTCAAAGAAGTTCATATGCAGCTTGAGCTCGTGCTCGAGCGGCCTTTAGCTTATGTTATAGCGGAGAAATTCTTAGGTAAATGCAGTCCACCGTGCATCCGCTAGAGAAAAGTACATGTGCTATCCAACGCCCTGTAAAAGTACTTGCATATTTCTCTAATAGATTCATAACGAACTGGATCCAGTTAAGAATGTCTCATTATATATATTGAGATTATTAGCCATTTATTATTTATTATTTAATGCTCCATGTTACGTGTAGGCTGCGTTAGTTTTGAAGGTTTATTATTATGTGAAATTAGTTTTAAAAAGGAGTACAGTGTGTGTGCAGTAACTCAAACCCATGCTCTGATACAATAATAGAATTTCGTATTATCGTAATCGTTTAATAGAAAAGGTTAACATTAATAATACGATTTTATTGTTTATTATTAATTAATATTATTTGGTAGGTTGCTCTCGAATCTTCCAACAATACGGCAAATGTGAAGCGTAATTTGTTGACATAACATGATACATTTACGATCTGCATGTTCAAAGTGGTCCAACTCTAGATGTAACATAATCCAAAATTACAGTTGGAAAAGCATAAACCTTTTCTTTATTATTATTTAATAGGAGATTTATAAATCTAAAAGGAACAGGAGAAAGATAAACATAAATGAACAGAAAGAAATATACTGATAAAAATCATCTGTTAAATATATCGATCCCATGTTCGGAATAATGTTACTGCATCAAATGTTATTTCTACAAAAGCTTAAGCTTTTTAAAACCTTTAATTCACTATAATTGATTTTAATAAATATATATTATATCTATTATTACTTTATGCAAATTCGTTATTATTTTGATCTTATTTTCATATTTTAAAACTCTCGTTCGCTCTAATTTATACTATATTATGTTATATTTATAGACCTTTTATTATCATTTCGGTGCTTTGTAGAAGTTGTCTTCCCCACTTCGTCCATCCGTTCTTGCTTTTTCTCCGAGCAGTTTTATCCCCTCACCGCCCCCCGAGAGACTTTTCTTTGTGGTGAATGTGTCACGTTGTGATACTTACGTGGTATCACAGATAAATAAGATCCAGTTATACTAATTTTTTTTAAAAAATCTTATAAGCGAGAAAAAATAACTTTATAAATAATTTAATCTTATTAATTTGTGAGACCACGTAAATAATGTCACGTGATATATCCGTTACGTACAGTACTTTTTCCCGCCCCGCATCCTCCATCTCCAAGACTGAATCCTACAGTAGTTAACTGTATAATTAATAATTCGGTACGGAGAACGAGAGCGTAAATGTAAGCGTAGTGTTATATTAATGCGATTAAATGGAGAATTTTTTCAAAGCGGAAAATATTGGAACATTTGAATTAGAAAGGAGTGCAATAGGAAAGGTCGGTGTAATAATAAAAATAAATAAATAAATTGTTACAGAGTCCAAGAGTTTGCGTATCATGCTGCAAATAGAAAGTTGTCAAGCCCACGGCATGCTCTTATCGGCTTCAAAAAGTATGTTGTCTCTTTTGCCAAATGAAGGAATTAAAAAGTCAAAAAAATATTAATATAATAATATTGTTCTTATCTTGAAATAAAAAAGTTGTTATTAATTCTCAACCTTATATGCATATTTGATCTAAATATTTTGTTCGACTGATTCTAGTCTTAAACATTTTAAATATAATTCAAATTTAGCCCTTTATATTAAATTTTATATTGAAAATGATGACTTGCCTTTTTAATAATAAAATATATTTTAACTGGAAATTATTTTTACAATTATAAAATGGAGAAGTCATATAAGAGAGGATTGGTGTGGACTCGACACTAATCTGTCATTAGAAAGGTTATCAACGGCCTCTCGTATCGCCGATGACCTCACAAGAGTTGTGGTATCCGGATTTGGGCTTGTTTTTCATTGAGTTTTTTAATTATTTTTAAAACTTTAATTAAAATAATATTTTTTAATATTAGAAAAACTAAATCACCTTTTTTAAAATATTAAAAATAATGTAAAGAACTAACATGAGTTAATTTAAGTAATAAAACAGTCATTCTCCTTGAGCAAAAGTCTCGGATTAGAATCTTTATACTTGGGAAAAACCCATGCTAGGAGAGTTGTATCATTTAATGGACCGTTCCGATTCGAACTAGATTAGTCCTTAGTTCAAATGATTTCAGAGTGCCAGTTGTAAAGAGCTAAAATTGAACAAAACCTGAAAGGTTGAGGACTGAAACTAACCCATAAGAGGTTTATGTCAAATATAAATATAATCCAAAGGTTAATGATTAAAATTGACCTTTACCCTACGTTGATATTGAGAGATCTTTTTTGTTGGAAATTTTTCGATAAACCTCTTGTGTCTTTTTATTTTCTTAATATTTTATTTTCCTCTAGACTCATATTACCTTTTTAAAATTTAAAAAGTGACAAATTACCAACACTTATTGTTTAAGGTGGATTATTGTATTTTTTTTATATAACTCTATTATAAATAGAAAAAAATTATGATATGAAAATACTCCTTTTTTTTTAGATAACTAGGAATTTATTCTCTTCAGATACAAGAACTCCATAAACTCATGTGTTCGGATAAGTCTATGTGCAAGATATATGTATGAGTGACTTCACTAAGGATTACGTTCTATTCACTTGAGCTATGTCTTAATAGTTAAGATTTTTATCTCTTAATCCATTGTACTAAGAAGAAACCTTAAGATGTTTTATAAATTTCATGAAACTTACCTTTTTTTTAAATAATGAGTAATAACCTAATTAGGCATGTATTTTGACCAAATTATCACTTCAACATGAATTTTTTTGCATGACCTAAAATGATATGAACTTTAAAATATTTGTCCCATTTAGCACGTCATTACAAAATCCATTAAAATTGACAAAATTTATTGACTTGCACATTAGGTTGTACATGTTGCAGATGGAGAGTAATGTGACAAAGCCACATGGATGAATAGAACAAGATGTTATTTATGTCCAACAATCAAACTCTTTGAATTTTAAAAATGAAAGGCATTCTCGTAATTTCATCTGTCGAAAATAACAAAAATCATCAATTACAATTAGAATGAAGGGTTTTTGAGCACAAAAAGAACGGAATTAGAGCTAGAACGGAGAATAGAATAGAAGCCCCAATTGTGATTTTTGATTTTAGGAATTTTTGCTGGATGAAATTGCATGGGTGCCCTTCATTTTTTAAAAAAATTTAAAGAGTTTGATTGTTGGAAATAAATGGTATTTTTGTCCTCCTCGTCCATGTGGCTTCGCCACATTACTCTCTGTCTATCACGTATACAACCTCATGTGACAAGTTGGCATATTTTGTTGAAAAAAATTTGTGACAAGTTGGCAAATTTTGTGGAAAAAAATTTATGACAACGTGCTAAAGGGGACAAACGTTTTAAAATTTGTACCTTTCTAGGCCACATGAAAAAATTCATGATAAAAGTGGCAATTTAGTCAGAATACAGGTCTAATGAGGTTATTTGCCCTTTAAATAAAATAGTTTTTTTGTTGGACACTAATACAACGATCTTATCTTATCATATCAGTTCAGTCATTTTATTCTTACATTGAGTCAAACTCTCAGTCATTCCCTGTATTTCCATGTGTTGTAGTATCATTGACAATTTCTGTAGCATTCATACTTCAAATATGTCTTTTTTTACTCTTCTACTTGACATGGGTACGTGAGAAAGCCGCTCAATTTGGCATTACATTTTGAAGAATCTATTCAACTTTATTTTATTATTTGGATGTATTATTTTGACTAATCTTTTATTGATGATGGTATAGTCCATTGTTTTTCTGCTGTTTTATTTACGTCCTTAATGCAAAATAATTGCCTGAGTTTACAAGAGATTAAACCAATTTTAGATAAAAATCCAAAATGTTAGCTAGTATATACAGTTCTCTTACGAATCGGGTTTTAATCCTTTAACTCCATGGTGCGGAACCCAATTCAACACTTGCCCCGATATGGCAAATTGTTCACACTTGACACTACTCTTAATGACCCGCCTTCAGCCACTAACATCAAGTCCGGCATTTTTCCTCCATACTCAGCGGGGACAACTGACCAAGAGGGGGATTTTCTTTTTCATCCTCGTGCTAATAACTGGTCTCGAGTCGGGCATTTTCTTCCAGTCTCGGACCTATGAGCCATAAGTTCTACACTTGATCTTGGGATATGTGACCTCACACTAAAATTATGAGCTTACTAGAATTACATTTGTGAATAGAGGTGATTCCCCTCGGATGATAGTCAGTGAAAGTAATAAACTATTCTTTCAGCCCAAAATTATCATAACACCTTATAATTATCAAGTTGCGATTTTGATATACTTCTTGAAATGACTCTTTAAAATATTAGTAGGGTATTATAGTCCCAACAAGCAGCAAGGTTGTCTTTATATCACTTCATTGGGCTTACAGGTTGGCCTAATTGGGCTTAGAGTTAGCTTGAGTTCTGGGCGGCCCACTGAGACCTGGTCAAAACGGGCAGGGTCGGGTCGGGTCGGGTCCGGATAGTTAAGCACAAGATGGCCACTAGCCTTTCAAGTCTAACATGCGGCAGGGCATAGACCAAGCTGGTTCAATGCGCAGTTCCAACCATCAATGAGCATGGCCATTCCAGCCTGTGAAGGTATGAATCGAGAACAAATCTAGAAAATTTATTAAAGAGAAATTAAAGAAAAGAGTAAAGGGACGCATACCAAGAGGAATTGAAAAAAATATAATTTAATGGAATCTAAATAAAACTAATAAGATTTACTTCATATTTTACAGTTTTTTCGAGATCGATAAAATTGTGCGAGCTTTGTTTGTCCGACTTGTTATCATGTCGGCCCAAAAAATTTGCAAGCCCTACGGGTCAAATTTATTTCACTAGGCGCGGTCTTCCACTCGGGACCAAAAAAAGGCAAAAATTTAATTAAAAAGTTAAAAAATTTTAAATTAAAATATGATCCCACCTTATTATGTAATATGGAAAATACCAATTAAAATATGATAAGCAAACAAATTAGTGTAAATCACCTGAGCAGTTTCCTTTATTATTACTAATTAGAGTAATTTGATTGATTTTTTCTCATCATATCACTATGAGGTAGTACCATCTAACATTTTTTCCTTCTCATAGTTTTTTTCTACCACTTCAGTCCTTCTTCCATGCACAATCGTTCGACTTCTTTTCTTTTGAACTTCTTACTTCCATACGTGAATTTGCTGGAAAATCGCATGTTTAAGATCGAACCAAGACCTGTAGGTCACAGTGTCAGAGCAATATCAACTGTACTAATTATTCTTTCTCTTTTTTTTCCCTACTTTATTTACTTGTTTTGCTGGTAGATATTTTGACCAATTACAAAGTAATCAAGTGACACAAGATTCCATATGCGAGCAAGTAAAATAAATATATGTTTTATTTTTAGAGAGATTATCTTCATAATTTAGGAAATAAAATATTAAAATAAGATCTTATCGATCAATTAGGTATGTAGTTAGATATAATTTAGATATTATCGTGACATTTTAGAATTATGAACTATCTAATTTATTCAATTTTCTGAACCTATAAATAGGCTAAATAGCACATATAATTCTTGAGTCGATCAATAATTCTAATAAAGTTGAACTTCCATTACTTTGGCCTATGGTGGACCACGTTGATCCTTGCATATATCTCTACTATCCCTCTCCTCTCATTCTATTTCAACTTTTACATTTATAAAAGTTTGCATGCAAATTAATTTTACATTGTTATATGCAAACGTTCGGGAGGTTTGGTGTCCTTTTTATTTTCTGTACTTGTCATTAATCTAATTTATATATTAAAATTTAGGACATGTATATGCTTTATAAAATAATTCAGATTAAGAGTAAAATAATAATTTTACTCATTTTTCTCTCACTCTATATCAACGATTTTGACAATAAAATCTTTCATTAACTGCTCAGATTCATTTATCACTCAATATCAATAATTTTAGTAGTAAAAATCTATCACATTTTTTGAACGAATAGCTTGAAATTGTAAATTTGAAAAAGTAAAATTTGACATAATGATAACAACTGAGAATGTTATACCTGCTACTATAGGTCAACAAATTTTCAATGAACTAAATTATAATACGTTATAAATAAATTATTTAATGATATCAGTTTCTCTCAGTATTCTACATCTGTTTATTTTTTCTTTTCATATGTAATACAGTTCATGTCTAATATAAACATGAGTAAATTGATAATTTCGTCATCGAGAGATGGATTTAGCTTCACTTAGGTCTCTGAGAGATTTTTTGTCTCATTCAACTCCCTCAAAGATATATTTTACAATAATTGGGTGCTTAAATGAGTTTTTGCATCAATTATACACTTTTTGTATATCAATTCGGTCTCCATAACTTTGATTAGGTCGCTCGTGGCTTCAATTGGGTCCCTCAAAGCTTCAATTAGGTCCCTCGTGACTTTACTTAGGTCTCTTATGGCTTTAATTAGGTTTCTCACAGCTTCAATTGTATTACGTATGACTTTAATTAGGTCCCTAATTGCTTTTATGTTAAAATGAGCACTAACAGCCTGATTTTATTATCAATTAAGTCTCACTCCATTTATTTTTCTTTAATTTAGTCATCCTGCCAACAGTATTAGTATACTATCAATTAGGTCTATATCTTAATTTTTTTATCAACTAGGTCCCTCATCAATTTCTTATTTTTTAAAAATTTCAAAAAATTATTAAATAACATGACATATCCTAATAATATTTTTAAACAAAAATCTTTGAATTTTTTAAAATATAAAAATTTTTAAAAGATTTAGAAAATTGTTAAAACAACAGAAAGATTATAAAATATAAGAAAAATCAAAAAAATCAAAATATACAAGATTATGAATAGCTTGAAAGTTTTTTAAAATTTGTGAAAAATATATAAAAAGTTGGAAATTTTCTGTATTTCATAAAATAAAGAAATATAGAAAATAAGAAAAATGTAAAAATAATTGACGAAAACATAAAAAATTTCAATAATTTAAATGAAAATTAAATATGTTTTTTGCTTTTTTTTTTAAATGAGGAAAACTTAGAAATAAATGAAAATTCATTAAATTCTAAAGGGTAGAAAAACTTAAAAAACCAAAAAACGTTCGTAAAATATAAAGAATTAACAAAATTTCTAAGTTATGAAAATTTTGAAATTATTCATAAAATGAAAATTTTATTTGAAATTGATAAAAATTTAGAAAATAGATAAGGTTCTAAAAATTGTACAAGATATATATCGTAAATGGGATATACTAATATTTTGCTATCATACATGATATAAAGTGAGAGTTGCAGGGAAGATAAAAAATTTTAAAATTTTTTGGAAACTTTCATAATTATTGCAGAGGTGATAGACTAGTATTTTCTAATTTATTTTTAAAAAATTTGAATTTTTAAAATTCTTTAAAAAATTTTAGAATATTTTTAAAAATTATTCAAAAAGATTTTAAAAATTTTAAAAATTCTTTAAAAATTATTATATTTTCAACTATCTATTGATTTTTCTCTTTTTTTAAAAATTTCTTTATTGAATTTTTTTGGAATTTTACAAGATTTTTCCATTTTTGAATTTTTTCTAATTTATAAAAATATGTTTTCAAATTTTTAATTTTTAAACAAATCTCTAATTTATTTCATATTTTTGAAATATCTTAAAATTTTATTTTTAAAAAAAATTATTTGAAATTTCTTGTAATTTTTCCATTTTTTATTTTATTGAATTTTAATTTTTTTATAAATCATTATTATTTTAATGATTTCTTAATTTTACGACTTTTCCAAAATTGTTTCTATATTTTTTGAAATTTTTCTATTTTTATGAAATTTTAAAAATCGTTTTCTTTTTATAAGTTTTTATTAAAAATATATATATAAGCATCACGTCAGCACTCAGATATTGTTTAGCAAAAAATTGTTTAGAGACCTAAATGATACAAAATCCATTTCTCATGGACAAAATTGCTGGTATTTCTATTAAAATTGACAAAAAAAGCTAAAAGGATGATCTCTCAGTGACCTAATTGGTACTATAACAGACCTAATTGATAATATGAGGTATCTAATTGATACCATCAGGGACCTATATGATGTAAAATGCATCTCTCATACAGTTAAATGAGGTAAAAAATCACTTAGGAGTATAACTGATGACAAATCTATCTCTACATGACGAAATTATTAATTTACTTTCTATATATATATATATATATATCTCATCTTAATGAAATGAATTAGAGTTGATCATTTAAAGCATGAAAGAAGAAGCTCACCTCCTAATTATTTGTTCCTTATTTCGAGCACGAAAAAAATATCTGGCTCGTGAGAAATTTTTAGGTGATTTTATCTCGTCACGTGGTTTGAAAAAATACCAATCAAAATATGACAAACAAGTAAATTAGTATTAATAATCCGAACAGTTATCATAAGTAATACTAATCAAAGTAATTTGATTAATTTTTTTATCACCTTATTATGAAGTAGGAATCTATGATTTTTCATTGCTTGTGGTATTTTGAGTTGGGAGCTATATGTTCATTGGTACGTGGCAGGTGCCAATCGCATAGCTGATGAAGAGCGAATATGAAAGTTACAATTTGATAATAGAAAAATACAAAGCAAATTTAAAAATACAAAAGAATTAACCACCAAAACCTATCAATTTGACATTAGATTGCCTATGAGTATGTAATTCTCATAGATTCAGTCAAAATAACAGGCTTCCCCATCGTAATTAGAAAGTTTTCAGTGCATTGGATTTACTGTATGGGAATACTAGCATAGTATATATGATCAATTAGAATTATCTTTTTGTTAGAATTTTTATATTTTATATTTTTAAAAAATTTAATAATTATAACTGTACGCGTATTTATTATATGTCAAATCTAATTGAACGTATATATCACGTCAGTATTACTACGCGGTATGGCCAATACACCGAGGATTTTCTCCATCACAATATCTTGATTCTCTTGTACGGATCATGAACTTGTATCTAGCGCAGTGATTTGTTTGGAGCAATAAAAACCACATAGTGCAAATCAACCTATACAACACCTCATATGTCAACCTTCTCGACACCAAGCAACCATCCACATCAGCGCTTTAATCTCGCTCGGCATTTAGGCTGTCGAGCTAACCCTCCAAGAGAAGTGCACCCGGCATGAGACCGGTGGTCCACGAGGGCAAAGCTGGCTTCTGCAAATTTAATACGATGTCGATCGTTACATACTCAATGGTCCCTTCAAGACATTCCGTTGTGCCTTCCTCGTGGCCTGATTCCATCACAACATAGCTAGAGAGAATTTCTGTCACAATAACTTCCCTTATTTATGGCCAACCTCTCCAATACCATATGTGTGAGAGTGGATGGCTTCTCTCCATTGGGGTCACATATCTTGCCAGCCCACCAGTTTTTAATACAGAAAGCGATGGGACAACTTTCTGCATACAGTTTGCATCTGCAATCCAGAGGTCTCTTCTATTTATATAACAGTTACATCAAGTCACAGTACTTATATGATATCACGGATCAGTAAGATTTATTTATTTTAAAATTTTCTTAATAGAACCCTAAAAAATAATACTAGAAATAATTAAATCTTATTAGTATGTGATAATAACACGTAATGACAGTCATATAATATATGTATTATATAGAAGACTTTTTCTTATATTCCTTTGCTTCCCTTCTTGTGGATTAGCATCCATCCTTTGTCACGTCACTCTTAGGGTTTTGGTAGCGGTTGTAGCTATCTGGTGCGCCAACATCGAACCGGTTCCGGTCAGTTCTTTAACTTCTTAGGCGGACCCTGTCCTAATTTTATTAGGATGTATATTTACAACCTATTTTATGGATAGGGCTATCGGTTCAGGTCTACTGATATTCGTGCACCCTGAGTACCGAAATTTTGTAATTTGAATGTAAAGTTAACAGAAAAATCAGTTACTGATATCTTTGACTTAAAAGATTCACCGAAGGAGTGGCCATTCGTCATTTCAGAGGATTTGCTTCCAGCCTCCTATCCAGATCCACTTGGGAAGGGGTCTATTCAGATCCACCTGAACACAGATCCTCGCAAAATTTGCCCTTGATCTTACTACTATAGATCCGTCCGCATGTAGCAGAGGGCCGATCTTGTTCGCCATTCAGATGATAACTTCCTTATTGTAGAATTCAGAAGGGAGGGCATGGAGGCTCGAGCTCTAGGTTCAAGCCATCGGAGGCTCGGGGAGTTGGGGTTCCGGCAGCTGAGAGGTCTGGCGAATAGGCTGAGGGCGATGACACAAAGTATAAGTTTGATGAATAGGTAAGGGTAAGAAAGTAATTTTATTTCCTATTCACGGTTGTAATACTTATTCAGACATTTGTGTCCGGATGATAAAATATGTTGTATTCCTAATCAGTTCGGGATTGGTATAGCTATTCAGAACAATAATCGAACCACTCGCAGGAATCACTATTACATACGTAATAGATCCGTAACCGGATAGCAATTCAACCGAATCAAACATGCAACTAGTGCTGTGGAAGTCCCCAAAAAATACTATCAGAAAATGTTCACTTTTTGCCCATAAGATAATATGAATAGAAATGAGTAAATTGTCAAAATAGTCATTGAAATTCAATTTATACGTGATAATCAAGTTTGTTCTCAAATTAAATTTGCCATCGATTGATCCAAAATTCCTAATTTTTCCATCAAAATAGTCTGGTCATCGATGAAGTCAAAAAAACCATGACAGAATCCATCCATGTGGTAAAATGCCATCAAACTGGTCATCGAATTTATACGTGGCCACCAAATTAGTCCTCAAATTAGATTTACTACAAAATTAATGTAACATCCATAATTTTGCCATAAAAAAGTCTTACTATCAATATTATTAAAAGAACGTGATGAAATTCTAATATAGCAGTTCACGTGATAAAACTTCGCCTACACGGTGAAAAATAGTACTATTTTACTCATTTCTCCGAAAACTTGCAATGACCAACATAAAAAAAGAACGATATTCTACCTCATATTTCAAAGCACATTTTATAACATGAAAGAGTACTTGATTGAAATTTTTCCTGCAGTCCTTTCAACCATAAACTTTCACAAAGTTAATCGAGTGATATTTTGATGGAAAATCAATTTTTTAGATTATTGAAAGGAAATATTTTAGGCGTTCTACATAAAAAATGATCGATAATTTTTTATTAGTGAATTGTTCAATAACGAGTACGGTCATTCAATTATCACAATTATTTATGTCTAATTTGAAACTTTTTACTAATAAATCAATTTTTAAGAAAAATTATATTACTGAAAAGTACAAATATATAATGAATTTTTTAAATATACAATTCTCTTGATTTTACTAAATTCATCTAAAATTTCTCAATTAATTTAAGAGAATATGATAAATTGTAGACTATAAAAATTAAGATGAATTGTTATATATTATTTTAACAATTATTTCTATTATGTAAGTTTTCATGTAACAGAATACTTTGCAATGCCCACAAATCTAATTGAGCAATCTACAAAAATTTATGAGTTTTAGGTAGAAATAGGAACTTTAGAAAGATCATGACACTTTTTTAAATAATTATCTCTACAAATTTGGTAAGTAAAACATGTTGATTTAGTGGTTGCAATATGTAATATTTATCTTGTAGTTTGGGATCAAAATCCAATTATAAAATTTTTTTTAGGAAAATGAGTAAAATGTCTTTGTTTTCAGTTTATAGACGAAGTGTTGCCATGCGAACTATTACATTAGAATTTTAGCATGTTCTATTTAACACCTTTGACAACTATGTTATTCTTACGGTAAAATTGAGAATGTTGGATTGATTTTGTGGCAAATTTAATTTGATGATTCATTTGGTGGCAGTTATAAATTTAAGGACCATTTTGATGGTTTTTTTTTACATTTACAAATTCCATCATTAATTTTTTAATATCATTGATGGCCAAACTATTTTAATGGTAAAATTATAAATTTTTGATTAATTTGATGATAAATTTATTTTAAAGACCAATTTAACTACTGTATATAAATTCGAGAACTATTTTAATAGTTTATCAATAAAAATTGGATAAGCAGTCAAAAGTCATTATAGTCATTGAGAGTTACATAAATAAAAAGTCAAAGTGACATGACTTCAGAGTGCGTCACTGACAACATTCCTTGACCAGGAAATGGATTGTCCGTCCCTGTCCTTGACAGTTCATACACCTTCTTCTCTATCGGTGCAATAATCAAATTGAAAGTGGCTGTGGTCCGCCCTACCCTTAAATGACAAATAACTTACGAGAAATGAACATCTCCGGAAATGTCCGGCCTTTCTAATTTTATTCTGTTTGTCAAATCACACAATTTTAAAATTTACAAAGAAAAGTTTATTGTAGTCCAAGATTTAATGTGTTTCAAAATTAAGGGTCTTGTCAATCATGATTGTAAGTTTTAGCTTATACAATATCTAATTACAACAGAGTTTACAGTAAAATATTATAATCTGTATTGTAAAGTACATTTTATAAATGACAAAATCCGAAAGTTTCACGGGACCAAGTGCAACCTTTTTTTTTTTTTTTTTGGTCGCCAGCCACGGTATCCAAGCAGGCCCCACTAGCGGTGAGATGGCATCTTTCAGCCAACCATACTTGACTAATCCGTTGGTCGCCCCGGGTCGCACGCCTGGCAATGGCGGGTGAGGCTCCCAAGAGGGGTGTCTGCGTACGTGAGGTCTCGAACCTGAGACCTCCTTAAGCGGCACCGAGCTGCTTACCACTCGGCCCAACCCCTCTTGGTAGGGACCAAGTGCAACCTTCATCAGATACCTTTTAAGGAATGCTGATCCACAGTACATATGGTCCAACGCCTATCACTCGGACTTTGTCCAATTAATTCATACAATCCCTTAGGCACGTCAACAAACACATAAGGTAGTAGAGTAAACCCAGAGGTGCTGGTTGGTTCAAGAAAACTCGAATCTGGAATCAACAAAACACTTCTACTTCTCTTTTCCACTGAACCAAATCCCTTCAGCGTATCAATTAATAGCCTTTTTCACAATCTAGGAATCTTGAATTATCATATTCCAGTTTTATTTGTGGAAGCACAGGAGCATTACATCCATGGGTGGATTAAAAAGTCTTATGTAACAGGTTAAATTTAATAGAAGAGAAAAATAATAAGTTCAGGAGTGAAACATGATAATTTAATAAAAATAATATATTTAGAGGACAATCATCATCTGTACTCCTTTAAATCCATCCTCACTACCATCAAAATGGGCGAAAGATTTAGGAAGACAAGAAAATCAAAATAAGGGTAATATTTTTAGGTAAAGGATGAGATGATAGTATATGTTTTTCTGGACAAACTCTAAGGTAATTTAAGTCCACCGTAAATTTATTGAAGAAAAATATTAGTACTTTTCATTCTTTTATAAAAGTATTAGTACTTTTCTTTAATGAGTTCATGGTAGACTAAATCCATTCAAAACTATCTCGGTTTTCCCCAACAGTCAGTTTTCCATTTTCCAGAAGCCGACTTTTGGAATACACTTCAAGTTTCATGTTACAAATTCTAAAGGGATCACAGTTCTGTGCCTTTTCTTGTTATCCTTAGAGGGCTGGCTTGCCCCAAGAATGACATAAAGCACCAACACATTGCTGCTTCTTCTAAAACCCAGTGATGCATAATAAAGGGAAATAGAAACAAGGGTTGCAGCATCAAACTTATTAAATTACAACACTAATGACAATTCAACACATCCACAAAGACCGAACGAACTCGGAAAAGGAATCAAGGAAACGTTGTTCTCCCGATTCAACGGTTGCCTGGCAACTACGAATTCCCGATCTCACTATATTAGGGTACAGCAGCTTCCAACCTTAGGAGAGACCGAGGAGTCCTTGGCTTCTCGACCATCTTGTGCTTGGTCTCAGCCACTTGAACTGTCCTGTGGCTCTTACAACCCAGTAACCCGCCCGGGCGGTTCTGGACTTCCTTACGATCCGAATTTCTCATGAAATTGGACCCATTATTATCGGTCAGGATATTATTTGCACCTCTTATGTTGGACAAAACATCCTTCTCGCCGTACTCCGAGAGAACTGAAAAATCCGCCGCACTAGCGGTCATGACGCTCCATTCAATGCTCGCCTCGCTCGGCTCGTAGCACATAGACGGAGGAATGCTTGCAGTTCCCGAGATGTTCTCGATCTCGAACAGCTCAGAGCTCGCCTCGCTCCCCATGTCCTCGTCCATCTTCACGGGACTCTTGAGGAACTTTGCCGCCTTAGGGATCGCATCCCAGGTGAGCATCGACAGCTTCCTCTCCAAGTTCATCTCAATGACGTTGCTGGCTCTCCTCCTCGCCTTCGAGCCAAACACCTCGAGGGATACCCTTGGCTCCTCGACTTGTTTGGGCAGTATCCCAATCTTCTCTTTGAATTGTTTATTCATCAGAACCTCCTTCGGCATACTGTTCACAAGCACTGGGAATGAGAAAGGCTCCATCCTCTTCGAACTGCCGCTCGATTCCTCAAAGCTCGGAGCCTGGTCCTGAGATTGCGACTGCAACGGGAGCTTTCTTCCGGAAGTCCCCAATGGAACAGTGCCGTTGCCTCGACCCGCTATTTGTTCTTCGCGGTGTGCAGCTTGCTCAGAGACATAAATCGATTTCCGATCGGCACAGGATCTGTTGCAGGTTAATATTGCCAAGAATCGCCTGTGATCGCTTGACCTGGTGATTCTTTGCCTGCTGTGTGACAGGTTCCTCTGAAAGCTCCTCAGAAAAGCTGGCTGGCTGCCCCAGCTCGACTCGGAGCTGATGCTCGGAGTTCCTGACCTCATCTTTGAGCTACCATAGTAAGGATCGACCCGGTTTTCCTTCTTGAAACCGAGCTTTCTCACATGATCATCAACGAGCCTCGGGGTGGTGCTGACGGAGTCGTTATCATCTATGTTCATGTTGAAGTACTTCTCGGCACCAAAGACCCCAATCTCACCGTCTTTTGGTACAATCTTCCCCGGACGCACGGGGATGACCAGAGAATCCTTGTCAGGGATGATGCCGGAGGATGGAAGCTGAACTGGCTCGGTCAGCTTCTTCACGAGGCTGTCTTGATCAGTAGTGTTGAGATAAACCGCGAACGAGGCTGTTCTCAAATCGGTGATTGTATTTTCACTCTCCATCGTATTGGATTCTGGTGGGTTTATCAGAGAATGCAAGAGGACTAGAAGGGAAGCGGAGAAGTTGGAATCAATTGGAGACTGTTTTCAAGAGAATGAATGAAATGGAAGATTTGATTCTTATCGCAAGATAAGCTTTACGGTAGTTGAAGAAATAAAAACAGATGTGACACAAGTCTCGCTCCCGACCTCTAGTAAATATATTAAACCAGGATATAAAGACCCATTAGTTGTATTGCACACAAGCTGAGATCAAGATGTCTTATATTCAAATCTCGATAATTGGACTTTATGTGTCCTTTTGTTCCCCTATTTGTCTAATCTCTCCCTGGGTACATGTTTCTCCTTCCTAATACAAAAAAATAGCAATTCTATGGAAATGGATATAATGAAATTTTGATGGAAGCCATTAAAAATGAATTTACCGAGAAAAGCATATAAAAATGCGAAATTCACTGTAAGAGTATGGCAAAGAATATATTACAGATATGCTTGCAATGTAAATCATCCTATATGGAGATGAATTATAAACGTAGGAGATATAAAACTATTTTTTTATTTGCACCGCACAGTATTTCCAGGCTAGCTAAAACACACCTTGAGACTTACCTGCGATTGGGTCGGGATCCTTGGAAAAATTCCCGTCGATCCACCTAATCTAGGATTCGATCCTGATATGAAACTATTATTGGATAATATGAATCGTCTGAATGAATCTTACTCTCTTTATAGTGATGCCTTTTAAAGGTAATTAGCTTCTTGGAAGGAAATAATGTTCTGAAGGTTCAAGGGCTCTTCTACGATATATGAAATGTAATACATGTTTACGTTTCTAGTGTATTATTATTATTATATATGAGAAATAGTGGGGGTAATTTTTAATGCTCCATATCTGGTTTAATGCACTAAAATCCTAGAATACTTGCCAGATCGAGAAAATGCAAGGCTGACTAAAATTGCCATTATTTATAGTGAACTGGAACTTAGTATAATGTGAAAGTAGATCCTTTTCATTTACATTCTAAACTTGTTGTTCAAGCCTTAGGCCACCTTAAGGTTACGCACTATATAATAACTCGATTATTTTATTTTTTATATATATTATTTGTGACTATAAGTTTAATTGCCATCACAGTTGTGTTTATGATTGTGATTGTATTTGAATTATTGAATATGATTGTGCTGTGTATGTTGTGTTTGTGATTGTGTTGCATATGTATTTGTATGTGTCCTAGTGTGAATTATTATTAGTAAATAAGTGGGGTTGTTGTATAATAATAATATTTTTGATATAGATGGTGTCCGACACTGTAATAATTAACTAATCTATCGGACGGTGTATTGTATGGCCTATTGCTCACCATTAATCCCCAAATACCGTCCTCGGGAGAGTTGAATATTGGACCTAACTTACTTCATGTTATTAGTTTACTAGTAGGTTTGCCCCATGGAGGTATTCTTGTATAATAATAATAATATTTACTAATCATAATATATAAATTAATTAAGGCAATGATCAAATGATTGTTACAATATATTAAAAATGACAATAAATGAATAATGGTCAAGGGAAATAAATAATTTGTTGATGTGTTGAATGTGCATCTATGTGTGTATATATACATATAATGGACAACTTGGAAGTGTTCAATATATAAGGTAGACTTGCAAGATTCTATTTTGCTAAGTTTTGAGTTTATTCTTTTTTGTACTATTATCGCTTTTATATATTATTGAATTTTATTTCTATTTTATTGGATTGAGTTCTAGTGAGGGACTATTGTGTTTGCAGTCATAATTTCTCCTCATGGGCATTATATCGCGAGGTTGAATATTCCCGTTGAAGCTGCACTGCAACATTGCTAGGAAATATTCGTCCTCAAGAAAATTTTCTGGAAATACCTTACCACACAATTCCAATTATAGAACTTTTATTCTTGGAATTTTTTTAATCAATTTCACTATTATGGTTGACTAATTTTATGATTATATTATTCAACATTATATTTATATTTTTAGTAATCTTGCTTTCTTGTATTTGAAGTGATTTCTCAATATTTTGAAGAATTTCATACAGCAATAAACTTGAGGCTGTCGACATTAGTCATCAGAAAGCAAAACTTTTGTTTCTCATGTTTCTCTATGCATGACTGAGGAGCAAAGCTAGTGAGGATGAATAGAGGCTAGGTATGTACTTCAGCATGAACCAGCATGGATGGCCATAAAAGGCCGAAATCTAATGTACTAAGCATGATCAAATTTTGATAATTGAAAAAGTATAGCAAGCATCTTGCTACCGAATCCTATTAGCCCATTCGATCATCCATCCGTGTTAGATCCTACATCGATAATATAAGAGAACAATCTTGAATTTATAAGAGTACTAGGGTATCACCCGACAACTTAGACTTTTGGTGGAAACACACTCAATCTCTTACGGTTTATCAATAATAGTATAATATATGAGCGCTTGATTACGGTAATCCTTGACGTAAATTTGGATCCATCTCTTGTAGTCCCCTCATCGATATAAACCCGGATCTGTCTCCGATAGTCTATTCTCAGTTCAGTCATTGACCTCGTCAACAATTCACTTACAACAATATAATAATTTAACAATCCCCAAAAAACAATCGAGTGATAGTTTATGTGCAAACAAGAGATCCCCTTACACCTGATGCAGTAATGGATGGGAAGCAGTTTAAATGGATAAATAGGAGGGCTGATGATCAGCGGGTAATGGTTGTTAGTAGAGTTTCAGAATTTCCATACATTTTAATAAAGCAACCGAATGATTTAGAGAGATATAGGAAACAGCTCCTGAATGAACTTGGAATAGTTCTTTCGGAACTTACAACAAGTTTGACGTGCTAAAATAACTATTTCATAGAGCATCCATTTTGGGTGAAGTAGCTATTTTAGTGTTTAGTTAATATATGAGGAAAATCAAGTAAATTGATTAACTCGTCATTAAGAGATGCGACATATATCAAGTTCTTCCTTTTCTAATTTTGTACATCAATATCATCCTTCTAAACATCAATTCGGCCCTCTAAACATCAATTTAGTCAACTGAACATCAATTTCATCCACTGAACATCAATTTAATCTGCTGAACATTAATATCGTCCTTGCTTAACAGAATGTTAACACTGTTAGTCTTTGAAACTTGTTATTTTCATATAGATCCCTAATAGTTTGAAATTTGAAGTAATTGATTTTATTCTCTCTCTCATATTATATCTATCACATTTCATCTCTCTCTCAACCTTCCTGCCTCTACTTATTCTCTCCTCTCTACTGCTATCAATCCCATCAAAATCGTTTGCCAAAATTAATTTTATTATGCGATTGAAGATCCTGGAGGAAATAGTGCCTCCTAATTGAATCGCCAAGTGGAAGCCCCAAAATCAAGGTAATGCAAACCCTAAATTGCTAGAGAAAACTCCTATCCCAAAACTCCATATATCCCCCGCATAACCGTCATACATCCTGTAATTCATATCAATATTGATCCTCTCGGAACTCATATAATCAATTGTCCCCAAGTTACTGCCGTTCTGGTGACTCATAAAGGGAGGGAGAGTGTTGGAAGAGGGTGGGAGGGGAAGGGGAACCGCAAGGGTCGGGATAGCTATGGGAGCCCTGAATCATTATAGAGGGAAATTGTGAGGTCCCAGTGTTAGTTGGGAAAGCTATTGGGGCACTGAGTCATTGTGGAGGGGAACCACAAGGTCCTAGTGCCAACTGAGATGGCTATTGTGGGAGACTTCATTGGTGCCAGGTGGTGGTTGAATCGGCCCTATCACTTGGTTCTGGAAGATTCTAGTGGAATCGACCTTTCAATAGCTATCAATAGCTCCTTTTTGCCTCATACGGACCAACTTTATAAGTATTAATAGAAGAAATCGACAATTACAGAAGAGGACATTAATCGCCAAATCCCCTATATGTCTATGGCCACATTGAAGGCTCCAAAGATAGGGTATGAGTTCTGCTCTC
The DNA here is from genome assembly GCA_037672795.1 of Lagerstroemia speciosa. NCBI lineage: Eukaryota > Viridiplantae > Streptophyta > Magnoliopsida > Myrtales > Lythraceae > Lagerstroemia > Lagerstroemia speciosa. The sequence continues at coordinate 3,654,497 of CM075306.1, forward strand.
TCACCTACAAAGATCCATAGATGGAGGGAGGGAGGAGAAGCTTTGGTTGGGTAGAGACTTGGAATATGAGGAAGATTTGGAAGGACATTTTTTATGGTCACTGATTTTAGGGACGAAAGGACATTTTTGATGTTCAACTATTTTATGAACGGAATGATGTTTTTGATATTCAACGATTTTTCCAACAAAAAAAGATGGCTTTTAGAGACAGAAGGACCTTCACAATGTACAATAAGGACCTCAATGATGTTCAAAATCATTAAGGACGAGATTGATGCTCAGAAGGACTAACTTGATGTCAAGAAGGACAAAATTGATATTTAAAAGAACTGAATTGATGTTTGGAAGGACTAAATTAATATTTGGAAGGATGAGATTGATGTTCAAAAGACGAAATTGATATTCAAAAGGACGTAGTTGATGTTCAAGAGGACAGAATTGATATTCGGAAGGACGATATTTATATACAAAATTAGAAAAGGAAGAACTTGATGTACATAACATCTCTCTGGTACGGGTTAGTCAATTTACTCAAGGAAAATATTTTCCATGTGCATTTGGAATAGAAGGGGGAATTGGTTTTCACGCTTCCCCTATTAGAAATAGTTATTGATGTACAGGATTGAAAAGGAGTAACTTGATGTAAATCACACCTCTCAGAGACAGGTTAATCAATTTACTCAAAAAAATTATTCCACGTGCATTTGGAATAGAAGGGTAATGGATTTTCATGCTTCCCCTATTAGAAATAGCTATTAGAGTAAACTATTAAAATAGTCCCCAATTTATATGCGATCACCAAGATAGTTTTCAAATTATATTTGCCATCAAATTGATCCATCATTCATAATTTTACATTTGGCCGTCAACGACGTCGATAAGATTGTGATGAAATTTCGATATGGCAATATGTGGCAAAACCCCATCAAAATGTCCTCAAATTTGTACCTAACCACTAAGTTAGTCCTCAAACTAAATTTGCCACCAAATTGATCCAACATTCATAGTTATACCATCAAATAATCCAATCATTAAAGACGTTAAAGAAATCGTGATAGAATTTTAGTATGATAGTTCATGTGGCAAACTCCGTCTACAATATGAAAAGTTACTTTGCTTTACTCATTTTTATCCAAAAAATTTGCATCAATGGTATTTGACCTCAAACTATAAGATAAACATTGCATACATAGCCACTAAACTCACATACTTGTGAGATTTGTGGAGATATATTATTTAAAAAATATTATAATCTTTCTAAAATTTTTAATTCTAATCCAAATTTCATGAACTTTTTATAAATTATTCAGTTAGATTTGTAGGCATTGTGAACAGGAATAGAATTTTGTAAATTTCGCTAATTGCTCAGTTATATGAAAAATTACATAATAAAAATAATTGTTAGAAAAATATGTGCACTTTTCAGTAATTTTTCTAATTCCATCTAAAAAACGTCAATTAATATAAGAGAATTTGATAAACATAAATGGTAAAAATCAAGATGATGCAATATAAATTTTTAGTACACAAATTTTCATATAACTAAATAATTTATGAAATGTACGGAATTTTAGTCATATCCATGGTACCTACAAACCTAATAAAACAACTTCATTTTTAAAATTATAAATGGAGTTTTGCCACGTGAACTACCACATTAGAATTTTTTTCATGATCTCTTTAACATCTTTGAGGGGAAATTGCACCAATAGTACAAAAAGTTTTGAAAAAGTTCCTACTTGATGTAAAAAAAAATTTTGTACCTAGCTGGTACATGAAATTTCAAAACTACTTCATGATAATACATTCCGTTAAGTTTCATTTAACGCGGTTAATTTTTGCTAACGTGGCAGTTGATGTGGATGCCACACATGCTTATTTGCTGATGTGATGAACTATTTAATATTTTTCATTGAAAAATTATATAAAATTTTAAAAACATATAAAAATAATTCATAAAATATGAAAAAATTTAAAAAATTTAAAAATGGAAATAGTATAAAAATAGCTAAAATTTTTGAAAAATATATAAAAATTTATGAAAAATCTTTAAAAACTTTTTGAAATTTAAATTTTCTTAAAATTTTGTTAAATAATTAAAATAAATAAATAGTTTTCTTATTTCAGATCTTGTTATGTCATGATTTTGGGATATTTCACAATGATCCTCCATAACTCGGTGAACCTAATTATGACGTGTCATTCACTTATTGATCGAATTTATGACCAATTTTATGGAATTTTTAGTTTTAGAATTATTTTAATTATATACTTTTATTTTTCTAAAATTATATAAAAATTAAAATTTTAAAAAATTTTAAATGATTTTTAATAAATTTTGATAATATTCTTAACTTTTGAAATTTTTCATACAATTTTATCAATTTTTAAATTTTTTCAAATATTTTGGAAATTTTGTGAATTTTTCATATCTTATATATAAATTCTATATAGTTAAACATTTTTATATGTTATTTATATGAAAAATATTAAATGGGTTGCTACATCAACAAATATGCACGTGTGGCATCCTCATTAGCTATTATGTCAACAAAAATTAATAGCGTTAAATGAAACTTAACACAATGTACTATAAGAGAACAATTTTGAAATTTCATGTATCAATTATGCAAAAATTTCTTTTTACATTAATTAGGAACTTTTTCAAAACTTCTTGTACCATTGGTGCAATTTCCCCATGTCTTTGATAACTAAATTATTTTGATAGTAAAATTGTAAATTTTGGATCAATTTGGTTGTCAAATTTAATTTGAAAGCTAACTTGATCGTTGCGCATAAATTTGAGGACTATTTTGATAGAGTTTTGCCATGTGGACTGCCACATTAAAATTCTATCATGATCTCTTTAGTATTGTTAATTGTCAGACTATTATGATGCTAAAATTAAGAATTTTGGATTGATTTGGTGGCAAATTTAATTTGAGGACTAACTTGGTGGTTGCATATCAATTTGATGACTATTTTAACAATTTACTCTAACTATTACTTATAAGGAATATAAAGGGTAAATGACCATATAATACATGAACTTTGTCTGAATTTTTAATTCTACCATAAACTTTCATTTTTGATTAAAATAGACATGAACTTTGAATTTTCTACACATCTACCATGCCATCACTTTTTCCATCACTTTCGTTAACAAAAACATAAAATTGACAAATTTGTCCCTCTTGGAGTTATAGATAAATGGTAATTTTATACATGAACTTTGAGTGATTTTCTAATTCTATGATGAACTTTCTCTTTTAATTAAAACAGTTAAGAGTTGACAAATTTACCCTAATGGTACAATATATTCCTTATTCATTATCCTCAAGTGAAATGTTTTGTATGCCTTTATAATTTTTTTCTTGCCCAAGAACGAGCAATGTGGTGGAGGAAACATGAACAATTACGTCTTAGTCCTTAAAGGCAAGTTTGAAGAGTTACATAACAAGTTTTTAGAAATATGAAATTCCTGATGACAACATCACAACTTTATGGATTAATTTAATCCGTGAATCACAATTTCGAACAACTCGTATTTATCTTAATACAATTACATATGTAAATGAAAACTGAGAACCTGAAAAGATTGACCCAATTCATCCAAAAAAGCTCGACTTTTGGGCCCCATATAAATTTCAAGCAAATTTTAAATAGTCAAAAACTAGAGAAACTTGTATCGTAATCTAGCAAAACCCTTGATATTCAATTTTTACCATGTAATACATAGTCATTACATGTATTATGTTTGGTTTTTCTAGGTCGAGAGACGAGTTTCTCTAATCGATCTTTAACATTGTAAAATTTGTCCAAATTTTATGTAAGGCTTCAAAAGTCAAGTGTTTTGGATTGAGCTAGGTTGATTTTTTGTGTTCTCGGTTTTCATTTACATGCCTACTAAATTGAGATAAAAAGGGGAATTTGAAATTAAAATACTAATTTTAAAATCACAATGCACGTATCAAATTGATTTGTAAAGTTGTCACATTATCACTTGAAATTTCATGTTTCTAAAGGTCCTCAAGCCACTTTTCAAACTTATTTTCAAGGATCCACTTTGTAAATTCCAATTTTACTAAAAATTTTGTATGTGCTAATGTTGTCAATGTTTCCTCTACCAAAGTACAAAAAAAGAGTTATCAAGGAATATCAGAAATTTCACTTGAAAGTAATGAGGAAAGTATAATATAACATTGCATAAATTTGTCAAACATTTTAATAAAAAGTTAAAGTTCATGATAGAATTGATAAATAACACAAAGTTCATCTATTAAATGATCATTTTTTTGTAGATTTGAGAGGGGTAAGTTCGTCAATTCCATGCTCATGTTAATGGAAGTAATAGAAAAAGTGATAATATAATAGATGAGGAGAAAAATTGAAAGTTCGTAACCATTCAAATACAAAATAAAAGTTCATAGTAAAATTGGAAATTCAAGCAAAGTTCATGTATTTTATGATCATTTACCCTAATATGACTTAAATATTTCTCAAATTTTAAAATATTTCTCCCTATTTAATTCAATTTATATTTGAAGCCATTTTAGTCTTTTTAATGTACATACATCAATGCCATTTGCAAATGGATTTGACACTTTTCATGTGAAGCATGAGTTATTTGTTTTTATTATTTTAAACAAACTTGGAACAATTTTTTTTTGTCTCACTTTCATATTTTAAAATTATCTTTCACTCTTGTTTATACATTATACTAGATATTGACCCCTGCTATATACATATTTTATTATTCAACGAAATTGATAAAAAAATAAATGTGCAAATGATTAAATAAAGTTTTAATTATAATTAATGTTAAGAGTGTTTCATTTTTTTGTTACATTAGATATGTAATTAAGTTTAAACTTAGAAAAAACAGAATTATTTAATATGTAATAAAGCTACTAAAGAGGTAATTGGAGAAAAATCTACCTAAAATAAGAGAGAGAAGTGATAATAAAGAAAATTTTGGTAATTATATATTAGTGAATTTATAATTACTCATTTTTTTAATCCAATGGATATTAAATTTTTAATTATATAATTTAATAGGCAGTTTAGAAAAATAAAAAATATACCATAAATTTCAAACGTTTGCATATGTAATATAGATGGTAGTTGTTTAAGTAATTAAAACTAATTTACTAATTTATCATACTTTAGTTGATGTTTCCTCATATTATATGACGAGGTAAGATCACCTAAGAATCTCTCTAGTGCCCTTTCCATCCCACATCTTTCATCTCCAAGAATAAAAAATATTCAATAGTATTAACTTTGTCGAAAATTTTATCTTGATAAAATAACTTTTTTTTACTGTATATGACTACAATAATTGTCAAAAAGGTTCTGTGATGGGACAAATTAGTTTGACTAACGGCGTTAATGTTGTGCTGATATGGAATCTAATGTGGATGACAAGTGTGCATTGGTGCTGATGTGGCAAATCAACATTTGAAAAATTGTAAAAAAATTTCAGAAAAATTGGATTTTTTTAAAAAATTCAGCATAAAAATTTTTAAAAATGCAGAAAAGTTACCACAAAGTTTCAAAAAATTAATATAACTTTCATTTACTAAAAAAATTAATATAACTTTTAGAAAATTCCAAAAAATATTAAAAATTTTGGAAAATTTTAGATAGTTGCAGGAAAATTTCAAGAAATTTTAAAAAATAACTATAAAGAATCTCAAAGGTTTAGAGGACAAGCTTACGATGGAAATATGGGCTAATGGCACCAATTGTACAAAAAGTTTTATCAAGGTTTCACATTGATACAAAAAGAAAATTTTGTATTTAATAGATACAAAATGTTTAAAAATTGTTCTTAAGTGACGAATTCAGTTAACTTCTTCTTAACTCCTTAGGTTGACATGACATCTGATGCAGATAAATATGTGCATTCATGCTGATATTGTGTTATTCATGTAATATTTTTAAAAGGAACAAAATATAAATTTAAAAACTTTAAAATATATAAAATATAAAAATATTTTACAATAATCTAATAAAAATATATAATGCTTTTAAAAATTATGTAATAAATTCAAAGAAATATTAAAATACTTTTTTTCTAAAATATAGAAAAATTTTTAAAAAATTTTAGATAAATTCAGGAAAATTAAAAATAGAGAGTTTTAGATATTCAAAAAAATTTATAAAATGAAAATAATTTTATAAAATTTTGAATGAGATTTTTAGAAAATCATGAAATATACTTAAAAATTTGACATGTTTTTATAAAATTTTAAGAAAGAATTAAAATTTTAAATAGTTTAATAAAATTTAATAATTCAAAAATATAAATTAATATTAACAGTATGCTCTACCAAAAATTGAACAACAATGTTGAAATTATACTATAAATATTTTAAAAATATTTTATATCATATATGCATTTTATTCTTCTTAAATTTAAAATCTCACCCACCCTTTTATATCATCTTTCTCTAAATTTATATTTTTATCAAAAACTGAAGTTCAAACTCATTCTCAGAGCTGCACATTTCTTCAAACCCCAACAACATACTCCTCCGATGAACAACTCTCCAAATCCATTTTAAAAATTTATGAGAGTCGTTTGTGGTTCTTAACACATCTAAATCTATGAGAGTTGATTTGAAAAGGAGCTACCTATATAATGAAGGGATTAATGTCGATGTAGAGTGTCTAGACTCCATTAAATCGATTAATTTCTTCTAATGTATTGGCAAGTTCATTCAGATGGGGAAGACCAGTTTTGATCGTGAGAGAGTAGGAGGTGAAGAAAATGTTGACTATGGAGGAAGGTTTGGGGACTGGTGCATTGGATGAGGTTGCATGGTGTTTCAAAATTTCATACAAATTTTACAAAATTTTCTAATAATGTTTAGATTTCTTTAAGAATTTGTAAAATTTTTTGAATTTTAACATATTTTTTAATTTTTAAAATTTTGGAAAATTTGAAATTTTTTTAGTTTATTTAACTTTAGAAAATTATCGATATTTTAATTTTTAAATTTTTTGAATTTCTGTAATTATTTCTAATATATAATCTTTTGAAATTTTATAAATTTTTTCAAAATTTTGTCAATTTTTGTAAACTTTCTATAAATTTATGATAATTTTCCGAAACTATTTCCTAATTTCTAAAAGTTTTTTTGAAAGTTAATTTCTAAAAGTTATTTACATATATACTTTTTATTTTTTCAAAATATTTATAAATAATACATCACGTCAACAACATACATGTTACGTTTTCATCAGCAACACCAAGTCGAGGCAACAACAATGTACATGTTACGTTTTCATAAGCAACATCAAGTCGAGGCCTCCTAGATTACCTAGAGTTATGCTCTTTCTTAACACTTGATTTCCTCAAACTAATATTGAAGAATTATTTCTAATGTGCATGATCCTCTCTGGGAGGCAAGTACATAGCATAGTTTGGTATATTCCTGCTAGTTGGTGGGGTCAAGCCCTACTATCCGCCGTGAAGAAGTAAGATTTTTAGAACATTTTGGGAGAGAAACTCAAATAAGTGTATGTGAAAACTGACAATTACACCACGTGAAAAATGTTTTGTATTAATCTGACAAAAGTTTTTCTTTTTGTACCAATTGGAATTTTATGAAAACTTTTGGTGTCACTGGTACGGGGGATATTGATTCCATAGCATTTTCCTATACTATAAATAGCAGTGGTATTAATGACGGATAAGGTTTCCGAAACAAGAGGGGGATTACTGGGTACTTTTGCAATTACATAAAGAGGACGGCTTTTATGAGCAAGAGGGATTGTCGTGGAATTTTGATTTAGGGTTTGGCTTTCAATTTTCTGGATTGCTTCCCTAGTCTCGGCATCTTTGAAGGATAACTCATGGAATCGGAAGGTACCCTTTATCCAACAATTCCTTTGAATTTTTGCGTTTGATAACTATCAATCGAGTCTCAGTTGGTGACGATGATTAGGGCAAAAAGGGACAGCAAATCCATCAGCACTGATGGCGTCTCTGCTGAGCAAACGGGCCAAGCTTCAGGAAGAGCTTCGCAGCATCGAAAAGCAGGTGCGAGGTCTTTTCTCCTCTTTCCTCTGCAGCAATTGGCATTGTGAGGGGGGAAGAAAGGAGCTGAATTGGCTTCCTTTCCTTTGTAATCTTGTTCGCGAGCTTGAGAGCAATTGGGTGTTGTTGGTAGTCATATACCCGAGGGGAAAAGTATCTGTTAATCTGCAGAATTAGTTAAGGCTCCTTGAAATAACTAAATTTTGGACTTCGAATTCACACAATATGGGAGTTGAATGAATGCTTGTAAGTTCTATCTGCTTGGAAGAATTTGGTTATTTCTGGCACTTTGATGCCAGTTTCTTGAAATTGAAAATAAGACCACTAGTTACGTTGTTTGGCTGTAGGGATTTTGAGGGAATTACCTTCTTTTTTACATGCATAAGAAGAATGCGGACAATGTTTTTTCAGCTGCACACGTGACTTGTTTGCTCTAGCTACTATTGCTTGGCTGATGACTGTCCTGATTTTCAGGTTTATGAAATGGAGACGAGTTATTTGCAGGATCCTGGTCAGTGTGGCAATGTATTGAAAGGTTTTGATGGCTTCCTATCTGCATCTAAGAGCACTGCTGTGTACGAACAATTGTTCCTTTTTACTTACTCAAGATATAGCATGTCTCTTTATCTCTCCTTTTAGCTCAGGTATTTCATCTCAAAAAATAAGGACTTCAGTGCTTAAAAGTCATCTATTGATGACTTTGTTCAAGTATGAGTACCGCCAATACCTTGTATATCTGGCCTTGTTTGGAAAATAATATAATTGGCCTGAATGTGATGCCTTTGGCTGCCGTTTTGTAAGTATATTTGTAGGTATGGTCTTTCCATATGTGTGTGTGTGTGTGTGTGTGTATATTATTTTTCTAATCATAATTTACCCTCCTGCCTTCTCTTTGTTCTGGATCTGTTTTTAGCATGTCCGTGAGAATCGACAAGCATAATTTGGATCACCCTAGATGCAGTTTTTTCTTGAGGCGGCCCTGAAAGTTACATGCCCTTCTTCCTCTAATTTATAATTAAAAGAAGTTGCTTGAATTTTTGACCACAAATATCTGATCTAGGTACAATTGCTTGGTATTACAAATCAATGAAATTAAAGTTTCACATTATCAGCATTGTTCGTTTAGTTGGCACAAAATATTGGTAAAAAAAGTATTCTATTCCAACATAATTATTGTTCTTACGTCACTTTTGCCCATTTTGGAAGGAAACGATATAGGCCTGCGTAGAATTTTTATGGCATGTGGCCGTGGCAATGTGGTTTATCATTTTGGCATATGATGGCTTTAATGGTGATAAATCTGTTATTCTATTCTGCAGTTTGAAGCGGTCTCGGAAATTCCAGCCAGAAGATAGGCTTTTCTCTTTATCCTCAATCACGTCACCAGCTGTATGTACTTTTACTGTAACAATCTCTCTTTTCTTTTGCCTCTTTCCATTTGTTCCTTGAACTATGGATGGAGAAGCTTTTTTTAATTGGCCACCATCTGGGGAAAAAGCAAACAAAAATGTACTAAAAGATCCAAGAAAATGAAACACGATCAATTATGCCAACTATCCATGGGTAATTGATAGGAACTAAACGAGGGAGCCCAACCTAAAAGACTAGTCTATTAGGGTGAGAGCCCATTTAGCCGATATCACCTCTGATTATATAAAAATACTTCTGTAGCCTGTATATCTGCGAAAATAATATCGTGGGACTTCATACGATTGACAGTCTTACCAATACCCCGCTGATCCAGCCTTCATGAAACCGACATCTTGGTTATAGCTTCTTACCATACTATTTTTTGTTAAGAGTGTGGTCATTTCTCCAGCACATGAGAAGTTCTATATTTCTAGATTCTGATCTATCCCAGTGTTCAGTTTGGACACTCTGGGTCCATTTTTCTTTTATCACTGTCACAAACAATATTTAAATAGTTTTTTAAATATGAATTAATACGCAATAGGATTTTAACTCGAGATATTACTTCAGGGAGCATGTGAAGTTCTTTTGTCATTGTGACTGTTTACGCTTCATCTGCGGTTCTATTTATTTAGATTTTATGATCAAGACGTGATGGTGGAGGTTGATTGAAAACAAGTACATAGAATCATTGTTTTTGAATCTGCAATTAGGCAATAGATAGTAGATATGTTGAATATATTTACATTTACACCTAGAAGCTGCTGCTACATGTTTGCTTCAATTTATCGGTGATGAGCTTTCTACAGCTTGTCTTTTCCACACATTTTACTAAAATTATTTTTCAACAAAAGATAATAGCTACTGAATTGGTAAAACCTGTGAAAGAACTGGGAATCATTTATTTATTTTTCTGAATCTTACCAGATTGGTAAATTTTGAAGTTTTCTCATTATTATTGTCTATTGAAGCAAAACAGAGACAACCAAAAGTAATTGTCCTTTAATTGTCAGTAACTTCTATCATTCTTTTTTTAGTACCTCATGATTTTATTCTTGGTATCAATGGGGACTGAGTTTGTGGATCATCAGAATATAAGGTGCATTTGCAGCATAGGTTATAATCTTGATACGACACATTTGAAGAGGCTATTTCCTGAACACCGATTTGTTTTCTCCTTGGAGAAACATGTCAGTTAGATAGTGGAACTTCAATGGCAAAAGGTGCATGGTAGAGAAAATAGGCACATTGTTATGTTGGGGTTCTCTATTGTAGTGATATTTTTTCTTGTAGTGATATTTTTTCTTATTTCTCATGCTTCTGTTGTGTCATCATATATGGTAATTTTGATGCCCGATCTCCGGTTCTTGCTAACCACAGTCTTGATTTCTTCTTCTTGCTTTTCTATTCCAGGCTGAGGAGCTTGCAGGTGGTAGAGATGGTGAGTTGCTTTACCACGCTAAACTAAT
>CM075306.1:4390231-4409659 GCA_037672795.1 Lagerstroemia speciosa
CGTTCAAGACAAGGAGGAGATCTCATTCTCTCGAACCTCAAAACACACACAACAAAAACAGCAACAAGGTAAAATGGGACACAAAACTCTAGATTCTATGTGATTTATCTGATTTAATACTTTGTAGCGGCAGAGAGGAGCTTATTTATAGCTGTAGATAAGGTACCTTATAAGCAGCAAAAAACTAAGCAGTAATATGGAATCCACTCTCTCGCCAAGCATGTAATTCATTCGTATAGCTTCTGAAGCTCATCATTGAACTTCGCTTTAATCTGTTCTCTCTTGAGCTTCAGAGCAGCAGTCACAAGTCCAGATTCAGGCGTCCATGGTCGGGAAGCAGCCTTATCTTGTGGGGACCTCAAAATTGTCAAGCTTTGAGGCTCTTGCCTACCTGTAAGAAAATACTACTACTTTAATGACTATACAATAATTTTGACATTTAGCATATGATCATTCAGATATATAAATGAAATTCACTTGTTATTCTGCAGGTACAGGCTGAACGCATGAGGAAATGTTATGTCATGCTATTCTTCTGAATAAAAGAAGAATGTTCAAAATAATTTGCAGACCCTTGGGATTGTTTTAGTGGCATAATCAATGTCTATAACTTGCATTTGAAAGCAAATATTAGAGGTGGCAATCTTATCAGGTAGGATTTAGGTCTGCATTGACTTTGTAATGCACCATGGAAGTTGTCAAGGGCCAGCTCAGTAAGTACTGATGATGCCATCCTAGGGTGGCATTGACTGTTCCTGGCTATATCAGCTGGGAATATTTAGTAAACAATATGCGAACAAGTCCTATCGTGATGAAATGCAACCCCAGCCAAAGCAACATTAACAGATTTGAAGTCCCTAAAGCCTCATTATTTGGGTAGAAAACAGACAGTGTGTGCCAGCTACACCTCCTGATTAATTCGAATGGAATTTGATGCATTCATTCGTGCTGATGTACAGATTACAAGCAATCAGACATGCTAACAAATGAGATAAAATAGATACAGAAATGCCTTGTTTTGGTACATTAAAATTACCTCAATGATTGTTTCTAGCTTTGCCAAGAAAATAGTGATATGTAAAAACTCAGCTTAGCAGCCACCTAGGTTCCCATTTCTTTGAGGATTTTCAAAATTCTCAAAAATGCTTTCCCATTTTCCCAAAGCAATCAGAAGGGGCGAAAATCAAATTCTTATTCTTATGAAGAGTTCATTGTTCTCAATGACAATACTGATTTACAAAAAGTATCACAGAAACTGATAAGATATGACATAAAAATTGGAAAAATAAACATCAGAGCATTCCCCCAAAAAATTCTTGTCAGTGTGACACAATTCTTATTTAAAAAAACAAGGTCAATTGGAATCCTGTATGAAAAGTTTAAGTAGATTAACAAAAAAAAGAGGGAGCCACAAATGTACCTCGGAAAGGGATTCTGAACCTCAGCCACAGCTTCAGGTTTGTTGCAGAGCTCCGGAAAATCGTTATATTTAATACCACCATCTTGGGCCCACTTCTCAAGTGTCTGATGTGAAGGAACGACTAAAGCTACACAATAGCTGTGGAAGGGATCTGCATGTACCATGACATTATCAACATAACCACTTGAAATCAATGAAGCCTCCACCTGCAGGAGACAAAGTCGTAAACATGATTTAAATGGCCCAAAATGAAAAATAACAAATATCATACAAGATCAGGTATAGGATGCGGGGGAACATGAACCTTTCCAAGAGAGATATACTCTCCATGCTGAAGTTTTACGATATCTTTCTTTCGATCAATAATTTCAAGGCAACCATCAGGGTGGAATTGCCCAATATCACCAGTGTAAAACCAGCGCATGCCTCGCTCATCAACCTAAAACATGTAATGTGCCACAAACATCACTGATAGGAAGTTGTGAAACCAAGTTTTGTGCCATAAACATCATTGATAGGAAGTTGTGAAAACAAGTTGGGCATTCTTTTGAACATAAAAGTAATAATATAATATTACCTTGTAGTCCTCCTTAGTTTTTGCATCATTGTTGAAGTAACCAGCCGTTACACTGAATCCCCCTACTACAATTTCTCCACGAGGCATTGGTTTGTCGGACACTGTGTATCCACCTTCTTCCCATGAAACAAGCTGTAAAGTACAGAATATAGTTTCCTTTTTGACCAAGTGCACTTTTTAGATGAAATTCATCATTCTTAGAAAAGGAATCTAAATCCAGGTTTCTTTTTTCACTTTATGTTACCACTCACTGCTATGATATATCTTCACACCAATCACAAGCTTTTCAGTTTCAGTTTTAAATTTCTTTTAGTTGTCAAAATTTCAACTTATTTGCTAGTAGAGCATGCAACTTTGATGTAGATGGGTGAGGTGATAAGAGGAAGAATTGGCAACATGAATGGTACTGGTGGAAGAAAGGTACTGGAGTCTCTGTGACAGTTAGATATGGCATACCTTAATGTAGCCACAGGGAAGTGGTGGCCCCACACGGCCCACAGTAGTGTCATCCCACTCAGTAAAAGCAGCTCCAGCACATGTTTCTGTCAACCCATAACCTTGCCCTATAGGAGCCCTAGGATCAACAATAACCTCAACTAGTTACAATGCAGAAAGCAGGGAAAGGTAGATATCTTACTAGTTATTCTGATCAGATCATCATAGTTTAGTTAATTGTCGGTTTCACTACTTGCAAAGAAAACTGTCCCTATAACAATAACTGATCAACTTATGTCACAGTAAAATCCATGCTCAGCTTGAGTATCAACCCCAGTCATTTAGTTTCATTAAATTAATCTGATGCACGGCATCAGATGAAGGCTACCATAAATTTCCCATTGTTTGTTATGATACAACTATTTCTTTTACCTCCTTTTCTTTTTCATTCTTATATACTTCTTTTTGTTATCACATTCTGTTTTGTCCCTACTCCTTAATTCTCATTTTCGCATGTTAATGCCAAAAAGACATGGAGCATGTGGAATTTTAATTTCTAATCAGACTAGTGCTGAATGCTAATTCAAATCCACTCCAATTTCATCAATTTAACTTTGCCCACAGACCCCCGTGAATTTACCTATGCTAAAGCAAATACTTTGATAATCATCTGGATATATCAAGACTCATAATGTCTCTAGAAAAAACTACATTATTAAACATCCAAAACTAAGATTCATAAGTCTCCAGAAAAACTACATGATTAACAGGTAACCTCAAACATCCAAAACATTGTCTCTCATGCTGACCAACAGTTAAGATATCAAGACCATCACTATTTAATTGAAAGAATTTCTTAGTTTTGGTCAACACTGCTTGTGTTCCTAAGGAATTCATACATTATCAAGTGGAGGCTTTCTATTGTATATCACAAAGTTCTTGAAACTGTGCTGAAATGGAATAAGAACTTCTCTACATATGTCGTCATTTTCTCATGCCATATTCACCACAATCTTATGCCAATGGAGCATTCCCTAACTTCAAGAATTGGATTGGAGATTGTAACAAAAATAGAAATAAATATATACCATATGACAACATAGTAATCCAAGAAAATTTGTCAATGCAATCTGCTCTTGCTTGAGGGAAGAAAAGAATGTAGAACTTTTGATATCCACGAAGAACTCTACCATGTTGTCAACAGTCTCAAACAAAAAAAACTACCAACAGTCTCAGAAAAAAAATCACTGCCATTGACAGAGGCAGCAAAAACTGAAACGTTAACTAAAAGCAAAACAAAAGAAGTTAACCATACCCAATGCACACGTTGATAAATCGTTGAGTATCTCCAGACAAAGGGGCTCCACCACAAAGCATAAACCTGATATTTCCTCCTAGCACAGCACGTATTTTTTCAAAAACAATGAAGTCCCACAACATTTTTTCCAGTCCCCAGGCACCAAACCAACTTCCTTCTACCGCTGCCAGTCGGCGCTTATATCCAATGTTGAAAAGGCTTTTGATGAAACTACCTTTCTCTTCAACCTGTTCATTTAATTGTCATGAATGAGAAACTCTTACATTCAAAGTTTCTAAAGCTACGAGAAAAGGACTAGCATCTACAAATAACTAATCAGACCCATATATGATTGGTCAAAAAATAAAGTGGGTAGTACACACCTTTTTCAACACTCCCTCTCTAACTCGATCTAGAATAGCAGGAACAGCGGTCATGAGAGTCGGCTTCAGAGCAGAAATGTCTCCTTGAGTGCCCTTCTTTATTTTGTTAGAGGTATCTGTGTTAAGTCAAAGCTGATCCATAACCGATGGCACAACCTACAGTTAGCATCACAGACTGGAGGGGGAAAAACCAAAGGTTAATGTGATATTAGACAGCGAACATAGAAGGAAATACAAAGATAAATGCTACCTCAGCCGCCAGTTCAAAGATGTGGGCAAGGGGCAAGTACGCAATATAAATGTCATTACTATCGAGCTTGGAATCACAGTCATAACTGCTGCAGCAGTTGCTACAATGTTACCATGAGTAATCATTACTCCCTGCCACAAATAACAACATCCAGTGACATAAAGGATAGCCAATATCTCACATATTACATGATAAATTTATAGCTCAAAATTTATTAAAAAAAAAAATTTATAGCTCAGCCTTATTTGAAATTGTAGACAATATTAAATAAATCAATTGTGAGATGTGAGGCTTAAGTGCATATTTTGATTGTGAAAGATAGAGCAATCACCAAAGAAAGGACCAAGAGGGTAAAATCCCTCTATAAATGCGAGAATAAACAATATGGATAGAAAAGCTTTGTCGACCTAATAGATAGGTTGCCATGCCTAGCTTACATGAATATTACATCTTTAGCCTTGATTATACCAACAATGTGCAGTCCTAAAGAGATTTTATAACACAGAAAACATTTCAACTTCTCTAGATGTCCTTCCAGAGCTTCAATTTGAAGCCTTGACATGACTTGACTAGAAAGAAAACCCAATCTAGAGAATTGACTACTCATATACAAAAGTGGAATGGCACTTAATAGAATTCAATTTTTTCACAAATTTGAAAAAGTTAACTTATCAACAACATTCATTGCTTATCTTGATAGAGAAACGCTGAGCTATTTGGTCAAACTGGGTTGCTGCACTATTTCAAATAAAGCACTAATTTTGGGCCATAAAGAAAGTGTTTCACATATTTGGGATTCATAATTTCCTTCCCTTGGCATCTTTTTGACAAGAATTTCTCATATTCACCAAAATTGACATGTTTTGCTTGTGGCTACGCACTACAATTCAAGAGAATTGAAAACAAAATAACAGCACCCTACCTTCGGCAAACCTGTGCTTCCACTTGTGTACATTATAACAGCAATACCATTCTTGGATGGTAGGCTAGGGGGAATAGGGTTTTGTTGTCCAAGCCTCTCAACTTCAGCGAATGATTGTACAGTCCAAATTCCAGATAATACGGAATCAATCTCTGTTTCCTTGTCATCAAAATAAATAATATTCTGAATAGTTGTTAATTTCAACTGTATTGCAACCAGCTTCTTCAGCTGCTTCGAATCACAAATCAAGGTTGATACTTGAGTCTGTCAATAGAAACAAAGAGGAAACTCCTAGTTAGTATTTGTTTAGTAGTTAAATAATAACGACTGCTCCAATTCTATAATATTTAGAGTGGAGATTCCTTGACCTCGTTGAGGGCGTGAACAAGGGCATCCTCGCCTAAAGAAGCATAGATGGTAACAACAGTAACATTTTGTCGGAAGCAACCCTAGAAACAGAAAGTATTTGCATTTAGAACTCTTCCCATTTAAAAGATAGAATATAAGTGCATACTAAATGCAATATCAAACCTGAAAGGCTATAAACCACTCTGCACGAGAATCTGAAAATATGGCAGCACGACTATCCACATTATGACCCAATTTGACAAGACCAGAGGCGAAATTGCAAGCACGATCGAATGTCTCTGCATAAGTGATCCAATTATAATCCCCCAGATTGTTTCTCAAATTTTCTACCATCACTGGCCGTGACAATTCTTTACTTATAAGCTTTCTAGTCCCAAGAAATTTTTGTCGGGAATGCTTTCTGCAGGATTGCTCAAATAGAGATGCCATGGTTGTGGCACCTTTCAAGGTACCTCGACCAAATCTCCAAATCTCCTATTCCGTACAGCATATCCTGCCTCACCACCAACTTGTACTGGAACACCTCTTTGTTTCATTTTTTCTTTCCCATGAACATTGAGGAAAGCAAAACAGGTATGACCACTGCAAAAAGAATAGCACCAAAAGTTTCCATAGGGTCCATAATCTTTCCACACTGGGAAGTAATGACCCACTCCCAGCTTCTCCAACAAGGGCAATGCAGCAGGACTTTCTCCAGGCTCTCCCATTAAATGTTGTTATATGTTCATATACTCAAGGATGATGTTCCTTCCCCGAGGTGGAGCCACCCAGTATCTGCATAGATACAGAAAGCATTATAATTGAAAATTTCTATTCAAAATGGACTCAGAATTATGTCCAGGGGAAGTATCTCTCTTATAAATGCCTCCATGCAGAAAATAATGTCATGAAGTAGCACAAGTCCTTACCAAGAATTGATCAATTCTGAGGACAATCTCAGAAAGATTAACCACCAACCAAGAGACCTATATAAATTATTGCAGATACCGAGATCATCACAATTATACAGGCCTTCAACTTTGTTTTTCCACTATCCAGGATTATTATATAGGAGATAGAATACTTATATTTCTAAATTTAGTAGTAAGGAAGTTCTAGTTCAGTCTGTTGAAACTTTACATTGTGAGGGTGGGAGTGTGAGGTATAGCTTTTTTCAATTGGAAAAATTAATAGTGGACGGAAACAACAGTAGGAGCTGATGTAAAGAAGATAGAGAAAAATCCTATAGAAAGGGGGCTCCGTTTCTGCAGCATCCTCCCTCGACTTGTACCAAGAGAACTTGTATTTGATTCTATGAGTCGGACTTGCCATATCTTTTTATTATCCTTTTCTTCCTACCCTCTTCTAGGAGGTCTCTAGTGTAGCCATTATACCACGTGGTTCATCCAATTAGGATTTGATATATAATAAACAACTATGCAATTATAATTATCAAATCCTACAAAATTCCAAATAAATATAAGAAACTCTTAACAAATGTTGAACCTCGATTGAACAGGTATACCAATGCCGCCGCACTAGAGTGTCTCCTCTTGTAGGCAAAGCCTCCTTTGTGTATGTGTGTGGGGTGTGTGTGTGAACCTTCATCCTTCTCAAACTCAACAATAGTTTATAAGAGGTTCCCATGTGACCTCTGACTTGATCTCCAAAAATTACACAAATCAATCAGTGCGACACTTTGAAGAACTGAAAACACAATTCCGTCCCCATAGGAGCAGGAACACAAATCGTTAGACCACCAAATCAACACATACAGCTCATGCCAAGTCTAAACAACAAAAGAGCATCAAATCACCCTAAAATTCTCCAAGGAGCCCTCGGTAATCGGAGCAGCCCGGCTTAGATCACGACGGACAGGGAATCGGAGCACCGCCATGAACATTATCACAACTAAAATCGCAGGGGAAAGAGGAGAGAACCATCAAGAGGGGATTCGTCGAAGTACCTGCTTCGCTGCGGGGGAATCGGGAAACTTCTCGGAGTCTCTACTTCTCAGCTGAGAAAAGGGGCAGAGCTGAGTGAGCTGCTGTTCTTCTGTCTGTGCATTGCCACCTTTTATTCTGCCTTTTGAAGCGCCATCAGAGGGCGTCCATTTTATATTTATTTTTTTCCGATTTTTTCTTTTTTTTCCCCTATTTTAATAAATTATTCTTTATCTTATATTTTTATACAGCATCACTCCAAGGGGTGTTTTTACAATTAATACCACTTTATATGAGTTTTAAAAATTAAGACTACTATTTAAGGTTGTCTAGTGACTTTTTTAATAATTCCAATTCTACCCTCTCATTCTCTAACCCTAACCTCCTGCCTCTTCTTCCTACAGACCTGCCTCCTCTCCTCTTTCTTACCCGAAGCTCCACCTCCTTCACGAAGCTTGCTGCTGCCCCTCCCACCCCAACACGGTGGTTACTGCTATTCCTCTTGCTCAAGCACGATGCTTGCTGCTGCCCGATGGTCAGATTTGTGACACCTGACCCTACTCTTCTAGTTGTTGCTCCTCCTACCCGACGGCTAGATCTGGTGATGCCCGACCCCCGATCTGCTCAAGGCGGACTCTTCTTGCTGTTGCCCCTCCCCCCCGAAGCTTGTTGCTGCTCCTCCGGCCCAAGCACAATGCTTGTTGCTGCTTCTCCCGCCCGATTACGACACCTGCTACTGCCCGATGCCCAAATCTGCGGCACCTGAAGAGTTTTCTGTTAGAAAGCTAGTCTTTTGCCAGTTATAAGTCTTGACTCGTAATGCATTGCTACAATTCAAGTTCTTTCTAACTTTGATTTGGATTGTTGAAAATTAATTAAGTTTATAGTGTGAACTTGTTAACTGTCAATGCTAGTAATAATGAATGGTATTTGAGTACCTAAAAGAGGGAGAAAGTGATCGTTCGTTGCTTTTATGTTATTAGCTTGAGTGTGAATCCTACTAAAATGAGATTCTTTTTTGTATGAAGTTTTCAACTTTCTTTTGTCCAGTGGTGATATCAATATGCCACTGCATTAAAGCGTCTATCTTGTTGCTTATTTTGACTCTAGTTATTCAAATTTCACCATCAAATTGCAATTCAAATTAGTTTTTTTTGTTGCAGCTTTATCTTTCAATGTTGGGTTCATTGGTTCTTATTTCACGTGTTATAGTTCCTGCCATGGGTGGCAAACATGTGAGTGATCTGGCTTTAATCTTTGATTTTAATTCATTTAGAAGGTTTATGCAATGTTTAATTAGAGCTAAGACTGTAGAAGGATGTGGCAGCAGTTGTATCCACGGTGCTTTTTGTCTCTAGAGTTACCACTCTATTGCATACAACTCTTGTGCCAAGGTTGCCTTTGATACAGGGTCCATCTTTTGTTTATCTTACTTCCGTTTTGGCAAAAATAAACTCGCTGAAATTTCTAGGCTTGAAGGGAAATGTAAGCTTTTTTTTGCTCATCCTTGGGATCTAGAGCTGTACAGATATTAATTTGTAATTACTATGTCATCCAGTATGGATTTTGCTCTCTGCACCTATTGATGATATTTCATGGAGAGCTGTATAATGCCTGGCAATGTGCTCCATCAGACAACATTTGGTCCCAAAAATTTTCATTTAGTCCCGAAGTTACATAAATAGTTTGCTACCACAATTACATGGATAATTTGGTTCCAAAAGTCATGAGAAAGTCATGTGTCTGCTTTTTTATTCTCATTGGACATCTTTGCTTATTATGACATGTTTAATGGCGAATCCCACATCGATGATGACTGGATATAAATACCCTTTCACTAGACAAACTCGGCTTATCTGAGTTGCTAACTCTGTTTGAACAATTGGATGATAAATAAGTGCACGACCCACAATATCTACACTTCTTCCTAAATAGGTACCGATAAACAAGTCCTGAAAAATTATAAATTGGTCCTAAAATATTATTCATAGGTTCGATAAAGTCTAAATAGACACTGATAAACAGGTCCTGAAAATTTATACATTGGTCCCAAAAAATTATAAATATATTATGATAAAGTCTAAATAGGCACTGATAAACTGGTCCAGAAAAATTATAAATTGGTCCCAAAAAATTTTAAATATGTCCCGACAAAGTCTAAATGGTACCGATAAACAGATCCCGAAAATTTATACATTGGTCTCGGAAAATTAGAAATAGGTCCTGATAAGGCCTAAATAGGTACCGATAAACAGGTCCTGAAAAATTACAAATGGGCTCCGAAAAATTATCAATAGGTCCCGATAACGTCTAAATAGGTCTTGGCGAATTTTTACCTTTTCCTTGTCACGATGACACTCGATAACACAAAATACCTCAACAATTCTCGTTGCTTTTTGCTGGGAGGGTTAGGGATTGGTGACTGGGAAGTCGTCGCCACTGCAGGTCTAGTCATCGCCTGTTGCCGTCCGTGAGTGCTAGTTTGTTGCTAGTTCGGTGAGGAGCTACTGTGCTGTCTGGTGAGGAGCTACTGTTCCGTCTGGTGAGGAGCTGTTGTCCGGTGAGGAGTTGCTATCTGCCGCCTATGTGATGCTTCGGTGGCTGCCCGTGATGCTTCGGTGAGGAGGGTTTTTGATGAAGGGAGAAAGGGGAGAGAGATAATGGAGGGAAAGGGAGAAAGGGGTAGAGACATACGGTGAGGAGATGTCGTCTATTGCCTGTGCGATGCTCCAGTGGGCGCCCATGATGCTCCGGTGAGGAGTGTTTTTGTTGAAGGGAGAAAGGGGAGAGAAATAATGAAGAGAAAGGGGAAAGAGAGGAGCAATGGAGAGAATTTTAAAATAATTGAAAAGAGTTAATAAGGGTAATATGATCTTTCATTACAATGAGGTGTTATTTTTTCAATTTTTTGTAAAGTAGTGTTAGTCTTGAAAGGATGGAGAGAAGCAATGTTATTTTTCCCTATTAACACATTACTAATATAATATTACTGAGATAGAATTAATGGATAAATAAGTAATGACTTTGAGATGAGCTAAAAAGAAACTAACAATCGATCTTTGAAATAAAATAATGATAACATAATTCCCATAAAGCATATGTTTCAAAAAATAATACACTGAAAATCTTATATATTTATCGCTTTTTATAGTTGAGTTGTATATGTTTAAAAATAGTTCATTCAGTTCTATGAAATCAGTTCTATTATACTTTTAATCCGATTATCATTGTTTAACGGAACAATAATGATTTAGACTCATAATGTAATAGAACTGATCTTTTAGATATAAGTTAGTTATTTTCAAATATATATGACCAAACTAGTAAAAATGGCAAACATATATGAGACTAAGGGTGTCATATTCCTTGAAGGTACACATATATTTTAAATTTTGAGTAAATATTCTGTATATAATACATGACAAGTTCATTATGTAAAAATCTCTTAAATTTTGACATTTATAAAATTTTTTACAATTTTTTAGAGTTAATTTTACATGCATCAAAATTTAAGGGATAACTTATATAACGAACTCGTTATAATCACACATTGGATATTTATTCAGAAACCAGAGCTAATTCCCAGGGCCCTAGGTTGTGGTCTTGTGTTCTCCTCTTTCTTGATTTATTCGATTCGACAATCCGAGAGCCCTAATTTCCCGGGTGATGTTTCCAATCATTTTTAATGGCTTTTAAAAGTAATAAAGACCCCAACTTCCCCCAAAAAAAAAAAAAATTGCCCGAGAAGACAGTTTTTTCACAATCTTGTGTGGGAAAAAGTCTCAATTATAGCTATACATCCGATTCAAATTTATCATTTGTTAGGATTTTTTAATTTTTAAGATTTTTTAATTTGGTAATTGTGATTGAGCACAAGTGTTATTATATATCAGATTCTGTTTCGACGGATATATCACATAAACATTGTCATGCTGAAGACCTTCTTGTGTTGATGCTAGAAACAAAGCAACGTGCACTACTTTTACTTCTGCCTGAATTGGGAAGGAGGATGAGCTACTCGGGAGCCAAGCAAGCTGAAATTCACGGCTACATTTTGCGACACCTGCTAAGTAATACTCTGTTGGCCTTGTATGGGAGAATTGGGGTAAAACTATCCCATCCCAGAACAATTAAAAAAAAAAACCTTTAAACTATTTTTATAAATACTGTTTTAAAATCGGACTGTCAACATGTGTTTTCTAATATGCATGTTGAACATATGATTTTAAGATGGTATTTTTATCTATTTCTTGTGTCACTATATGGCAGTGAATCTTAATGGAGATGTTGGCTTGCTAAAATTTTAATTAGTTAAGAGTACGTTAGATTTTGCAAGAATTGATCAAAAATACCCCGTCGAAGAATAGGAGAGAGAGTCTTCCACGGGTATATCATGTATAGTATTTAAGTAGTATCACGAACAATAACATTTAGTCATTTTTATATTTTTCATAAAATTTTAAAAATAAAAAAATCAGCCCTAGAAATAATTTAATATTATTGATTTGTGATAACATATAAGTAATATCACGTGGTATGCATGCTGCACACAGAACTTCCTCCAAGAGATGGTTTTAAAAAAATACATTTTTAAACTGTTTTTTTTTTGTATACTGTCTTAAAATTGCATGTTCAATATGCGATTCCAAAAACTCAACATGTATTTTCTTTAAAAATAAAAACACATATTTACTTTAAAACGGTATTTGAGGAATTGTTCTTAAAACTGGTTTTAAAACAATTTTGGGGAAAATATTTTTAAAACTACTATTTTTCTAAATATTTCTTCTTTAATGGCCGGTAGGATTGCTCGTTTCTCCTAGCTTTTGCGACCACAAGTTGTAAAATTGTTTAGTAAAGAACTTTTCGCTAGATGTATCAATTTTGATCGAGGTTAACGGGTCCAGTGGACGCGGGTTGTAATTTGTGCGAAAAGTCAAATTCGTTTTTTCTTTAATGGATTCAAAATATTTTATTATGCATTATTTTATTTTTAACAATAAATAATATTATCTGGTGAAAAGTCTAATAAAAGTTTGATCAATTTCATTAGAAAAAAGAACGGCGACTAATATCCCAACGGAGGAACACCAACCACGCGTGCTGAGTTCAGAACCTTGATTGGTTTGACTAGTTGATAGATTGCTCATTGTCTCGAGCTACCATAAATGACAGCCGCACGTTCACAAATTTAGCATAAATTTTTAATTGATTATATCTTAGTAAAAACATTGATGAGATCAATGGATTTTCGAGGGCAATATAAGATAACTCGTTAATATATTGATAAAAAATATGTATTTAATGGTTTTTTCCTATTCAGAGTGGGCGATTGTCGCCTCACTCTTAAATCCATCCCTGGATGAGATTGCTCAATAAATAATAAATAACTGTTAGCCTTGTTATACACGGATTTTATTATTTAATAAAAAATGAATATGTAAATGATTAATAAAGTTTTAATATAATTAATTCTCAGAATATGTAATTTTTCAATAAATAAATATAAAATTCATGTGAATAATATTAGAGAAAATTGTGTGAAATAAGAGAAAAAAAGTGATAATATAGAAAGATGTAATACTATTAACAATTAAATTTAAGATAACTTCATTATCATAGGATATTAACATAAAAATTATGCGTTAATGGGAATCTTGGAAAAACTCAAATAGATAATAAAACCCTCAATGTTTCCATCTATAATATTGGACATCTAGCTATGCTATGCACAGAACTATCAATCATATAGTCGACTATAAATCATATTATTTTACTTTATAGTAATATTTTATATGACTTTATTATTGAGTATTAATTTTTATAATATTATTAAATTTTATAGAATATGTTATGACTAAATAAAAATAAATTATATAATTAGAATAAGAAAATTAATTATAATCGTAGATGATATTTATAATAATTGAAAATTATAATGGTAATATTAATTTTACAAATTCCACATTTATCTTCTTATATTGGTTGAAAAATAATTAATGAAGAGTATTTTTAAAAAGTTTAAAAAGCGAAATAAATTCTCCCCTCATATATATATATATATAATGGATAGAAAGGTGTATATATAAATGATGAGAAAGATTCATAATTAATGTTTAGAGTTAAAATTTTTCGGTAAATAAAAATGAAATTAAGCAATAAATTTTAAAAAAATAGAGTGATTTTATATAATAAATTTAATAAAGAGTTAGTTGAAAAAAATATAAATGAAATAAGAGAGAGTGATAGAAGAAAAAAGAACTGGTAGTTACTAGTAACTTTTTTTTATCATATCCTATTTTTCTTGAACTAATGAATATTAAAAATTAAAATTTATTTGTCACTTGATAGTTTTGAAAATTGAAAAAAAGACACCACAAATCATATAACATTTACATATATAATATAGATAGATTATCATAGTTTTGGAAGAGGAAAAATACCAAAACTGCCCTTTACATACAATTGTTCAAGTTATTAAGTGCCGTTCGTTAAATTGATGCACTACTCATTAAAATTAGCTATGATAACCCAAAAATTAGAATTTCTGCAAGTTTAAATCTAGGAATAGGAAATTATTTATTTCTCACAATGAGATCTTGTGATCATCTCTGTTCAATAGACTTGAATACATATTATAGAAAGTATCAATCTAATCGAAGGTGATTTGATACTTCTCTGCCTTCTAAAAGGTTTTATACTATTCAAGTTCTGTGAAAAGACGCCATATTGGTATAGTTTTGCCTCTGGTGTGAACTAACAGGCTCGAATCAAGAGTAAAGATGGTTGATGAATTTTTAAATATCAGGTGGTAAAAAAAAAGTGAGAATAGTAATATATAGAAAATTTCTATTGTCAGCAGAAGACATCAATGAATTAAATTGTATTCCTCCAGCATTGACTTTGGTATTTTTGAGTTCACATAGAATAAGAAATCGTCAATTCCTAGAGCATACGACCCTCTCATTTTAATCACATGGTATGGATCTCACCAGAAATTTTTCTTCCTGGATTAGTTCATATCGTAGTTCGAGACACGATTTAATTTTGTATATAGTACGGTTCCAAATAATTGACTTTCTCACGATGATGTCGATAAATAAGTTTCCATATCGTTTTATAAGTTATGCAAACCACTATTTTAATGTATACTTATAAATGACAAGTCCACGGATATCCTACAGTGCAACAATAATTTATTATGAGAAAGTTTCAGTTTTGGAGAATCTTCGTTTTCTATGTCCTAGATAGTACAGGGTTCGAGCAAATTGGTTCGGTAAAATTGAAATTCTTACGATCATGAATTTTTTCAATTTACAATACGTAAAAAGTAGATATCCATATACAATTTTATACAAATGCTTTGACTTCAAAGTTTAACTTTCTAATTAAGTTTTCTAAATGTTGCCTTAGTTATCCACCACAATTTCTTTGGACCTTTTGCTTTTCTCCTCTTGCTTTCTCCTAACTTTGCCTTCTCCATGGATTTTGCATAAGGGGAGAAGTCAACCAATGAAATTCCTTGTTTGAAGCATATACGGTAAAAACTATGTTCACATAGTATACTTCTTGAAGGAGTCGAAGTATACCAAATATTCCTTGATCAAATAAATAACTAGGAGTAATCAAACCTTCTAGGAATATGGGTTGTTGATACCTCTGTCCTTAAATAAGTCTCTGGCTCAATTTTAGTGAATGAAGAAAATCGAGCTGGCCTTGAAATTAATATAGTCAAATTCTATTGAATTTTGGGGATCAAGTGGCTTAAAAAATCTAGCACGAAGAACAAATTTCAACTTAACAATACGATTTTCATATTCAGCATTTGTGTACTTACCCAAGAAATGCTAGACCTTCCCTTGGGAAAAAGTTGGATTTGCTCTCCAACCTTTTCTTTTTTTCAATTTAGTCATAAACATTTTTTTTTAGTGTCATATTTAATCCTAATCTTGTATTTTGGTTCATTTTTAGTCTTATTTTCATTTAAAAAAAATTTCTAGAAAATTACGAATAAACAAAAATGAATTTAAAAAATATGTACTGAATGGAACCGAATGAGAATGACGAGGGACTTTTCAGTGGCTACCTTTACCCCTCCAAGATTGTCAACACCTATAAGATTTTAGGTGACCCTAGAAACGAGGAGACTGCGAGCGGCCAACCCTTCATCTACATCCTCAATTGTTTCGTCGTATTTTCTTACTCTGGACATTCAAATTCGTAATAACTATTTAAGTCTGAGTGGACTAACACTTGAGGACTCCAACTTGTTACCAGCTAACACTTGAGGACCTGAAAATTTTTTTCCAACATTTGATCCCCCAAATCCCATTCTGTCTAACACTTGAGGAAATCGTCTCACTACCATTAACAAGAAGTCTGACGTGGCAGTTGGTGGAGCGACGTGGCATTTCTTTTTGCTGAGGTGGCTCGCCACGTTAGCAAAATTATAATTTAATAATACAGTAACAATTTAATCCTTGAATATATATCTTTCTAACACTTAAGGACATTAAAAATTTTTTACCACAATCAAAGTTCATAAATTCAAATTTCATCTTAAAACTTTGATTTAGTTTTCAATCTTTCTAAATAAAAATTGATATGAATATGAATGTTGTGCTAGCTGCTTGCGATTTTATGTCTTTCTAATGCAAGTGTATGTATCACACGTATAATATAAAAGTAAGAACAAGTGTCATACCTCATAAAACCTAACTTAATTAATGAAATTAATTATAATTTTGCATTATTTAAATAATATAAAATATGTTGAATTGTATTGTATTGTATTGTGAGTGGACCGTCGGCGATAGGCCAGACAATACCTGTCATATCATGTTTAAAAAGTGTCGTGTCTAAATGTGTTCATGTCAAAAGTACCTCAACCTGTATCCGAATGGATTCGTGTCAAAAGTACCTCAACCTGTATCCGTCCCGTTTAATAAAACGAGTCAAAAATTGTAAACACAAACACGACCCGTTTAAAACTAGGTTGACACAACACGACACTTTTAACCCGTAAAACTAAATGTGTATGGTGTAATTATAATTCTAACTTAATATGTTTAAAATAGATTGATGGATTTGACACATAAATGTATAAATAAACGGTTTTAATCGGGTAGTGTTGTGTTACATGGGTTCAACCCGGTATAACCCGTTATAGACATGAAACTCGTTTAGGGTCAACCCGGACCCGCCTAACTCTGTGTCGTGTCGTCGGTCGGGTTATCGTGTCGTGTCAAAAATTGCTAGGTCTAGTAGGCGACCGGACCTGACTTATGTCAGTGAGGGCATTACTAGATACGAGTCTGAGTTGACATCAAAGATTACAGTATTCTCATGGGCTCATATATTACTTCACCAATGGTTCACTCATTACAACATATAATTAGTACGGTATCAAAGTTGGGTGGTTAAGCCCCTTCACACGTTGCGTGTGAGAGTATGTTAGATCCCATACCAATAATATAAGACAATAATAATATGTTTATAAGATAACTTGATATCACTACCTAATAGTTTAGGTTATTGGGTGGAAACGAGCTCAACCACCTGTAAGGACCACTACTATAAATAATATAATATCTGAGCGTCTGATGAGTTAAGTAGAATCTGGTTAAGGAATTTGTTATATACAAATGTCATACATCTAGCCCTTTTGTATAAAAGAATTTTTAATTAATGTCTTATTAATAAAAGAATTAATCAATGATATAAATAGAAAGATGTGACCGTAAATAACAAGTAAACTGGATTTTTGATGAAATGTGAATTTATGAACTTTAGGGGAAGTAAAAATTTTTGATCTCCTTAAACACGATATGACATGTATTGTCTGGCCTATCGCCTACTTCACTAACGGTCCACTCACAATACAATACAATTCAATATATTTTATATTATTTAAATAATGCAAAATTATATTAATTTCATTAATTAAGTTAGGTTTATGAGGTATGACACTTGTTCTTACTTTTATATTATACGTGTGATACATACACTTGCATTAGAAAGACATAAAATTGCAAGCAGCTAGCACACATTCATATTCATATCAATTTTTATTTAGAAAGATTGAAAATTAAATCAAAGTTTTAGATGAAATTTGAATTTATGAACTTTGATTTTGGTGGTAAAATTTTTTATGTCCTTAAGTGTTAGAAAGATATATATTCAAGGATTAAACTGTTACTATATTTATTAAATTATAATTTTGCTAACGTGGCGAGCCACCTCAGCAAACAGAAATGCCACGTTGCTCCACCGGTTGCCACGTTGCTCCACCGGTTTGCCAGTCAGCCTTCCGTTAAGACGATTTCCTCAAGTGTTAGACAGAATGGGATTTGGGGATCAAATGTTGGAAAAAAATTTTAGGTCCTCAAGTGTTGGCTGGCGACAAGTTGGGGTCCTTAAGTGTTAGTCCACTCATTTAAGTATACATATTAAAAAGGATTAAAAGCCAATTTAAAAATATTCTAATTTTTTAACAATTATTTAAGCATAAATTATAAAAAAGTTCTAAAAGTAATTTAAAGGAATATAATGACAGCTATATCAAATGGCAAAAGAAGGTTTAATTAGAAAAAAAGGTAAGAAAAGCCTTGGGACAGACACAAATCCAACCTTTTCTCGTTTAATTAATTAAACTAGGGTTGCACCTGTGTTCCCCATGGAAGTAAATTAAAAACCGACAACAATGGAACAAATGGAGCATTATTCGGGATAAGATTTGAAAAATCAATCAATTCATTGCACACTTATAGAGTAGGAATGGAGAATCGGGGACAGTTGGGATAAAAGTGATGATATTATAGTTCATATACCTGAAATATTTATTTTATTGTTTGATAGAAAGAATTTGTAAAATGTATGTATCGGCAACTAACTATCATGAACTTCAATATAAAAATCAGGTAGAGGACATATTTGGAAAAGAAAAGGACACTAAAATTTTCAAATGCATGTACTGCTATGCACGGATTTCTTATTGAATAAAATTATGGGACAAAATGAGCATGTAAATTATTAAATAAAATTTTAATTACAAATGTCGGATGCCTTACAAGGTTTCTGAGTAGGCAGACCGCGGTCTCAATTATATTGTCTTGTCGATGATATTTCCAGAAAGGTCGAGAATCACCAGATTCCAGAAACGTGTAGTGCATATCAGAATGATAAGCATGCCCAGAGCCATCTAATCTTAGATGTGCAAGTGAGTGATGCTTGAAATCTTCCCATCCCATCATCAGACACATCGTCGGCCCATGACTTCTTCATTTGCCATTGTAGCTGTAGGAGAACTTCCCTGCACGGAAATTTATCAGCTCAAAGATCAACAAACTCATTCTCCCTTTTGATGTATGTAGGTTGATGTAATAGATTCGGTTGCTGATAAGAGTACCAACGTTTTGATTTTGATCTCCGGAGACCCACTGGAATAAAGACAGAGATGTTGGAGAGGATTCACACCTCGATTGTTGCTTGGTTGCCTGAGACAGAAGAAAATGGCATTACGGATGCGATTTTGGAGATTATGACTTCGGGGGGACGGTTACCTGTCTCATGTTCCAAGAGGCTAGACCAACTGCCAATGGATCCGGAGGTTGTCACTCATATGATCTTCTTTTCCCCTTTGGCTTTGAATTGACATACACACAAGGAATGAGATCAGACTTGAAGATAAATGAAAATGGACAGCATTATGAGCAGCGGATTCGAACACAGTCTTCTACTAAAGGGCATCTTAAGAACTTATCCTTGATCATGTATGGAGTTTACAATGACGTGACGAAGTAGAAACAAACCTCAATTACATCAAACAGGGATCACAGAAATCCTTGCAAAAAA